>CAUYLG010014743.1:0-112082 GCA_963573385.1 Cacajao melanocephalus | reverse complement strand
GCATGATCTTGGCTCACTGCAACCTCTGCCTCCCAGGTTCAAGCGATTCTCTTGCCTCAGCCTCCTGAGTAGCTGGGATTATAGGCGCATGCCAACACGCCTGGCTGATTTTTTGTATTATTAGTAGAGACGAAGTTTCATCATGTTGGCAGGCTGGTCTCGAACTCCTGACCTTGTGATCCGCCTGCCTCGGCCTCCCAAAGTGCTGGGAGTACAGGTGTGAGCCACCATGCCTGGCTTACTTTACTGTCCTTTCTATCTTTCCCAGACCCTGGAAGCAAAGGCAGATAGAGGACACACACCCTGGTCCCTTGACTACTGCCAGACCCTTGTGCTTTGGCAGATGCTCCTGGGTATAAGCTCTTACCTCCATCTCTCTATTCCTTTTACACAGAACCCAAAAAGTTCTTTGAACTTTAGCGGTTCAGAAAATAAACAAAACTCTTTTTCCTAAGTTACCAAAAAAGAGTTTCATTCCTTTCTTCCAGTGTTTTACAAGATTCACAAAGAAGAATTTCCCCAGGTAAAATCCTTTAAGCTGTGTGAAAACTGGTTGTTCTCAAAGTCTTTAGTTAAAGAGCTCCTGGTGACACCTTAGTTTCTAGAAAGGCTGACTACAAAGATTGCAGCTATCTTAAGCCTTGTCTTAAAATGGTTTAAGAGATTCCCATTATGTTTTCTGGAAACAGAAAGAAATGAGAAGAAAGTAAGTCACCAGGGCTCCACAAAACTTTAGAATGGTGGGTAGTTTGCAAAACTGGAAGAGTTCTTTTGGCGAAAAGAGCTTTGAGGGCAGTAGGCAGATCTGGATAACCAGAGTGAAGAAAGAACAGGCATTCTCATTATAAAACAAAACAAAATTCACCCTTCATCCTTACTGAAAATGCATCAATGGGTAGTGGAGGGGTGGTAAGGAAAGCCCTCTGAAAGGAATACCTGCATTTAGTGCAAAACAGAAAAAGATGTTCCTGTGCCTGGGAACTACCGAAACTGTGTCACAAAGTATGTGGACCCTGTACAAAAATGCACAATAGTTGCAAGGTGTGTTGATTCCTTTTTTTTTTTTTTTTTTTTTGAGATGGGGTCTCACTCTGTCACCCAGGCTGGAGTGCAGTGGTGTGATCTTGGCTCATTGCAACCTCAGCTCACTGCAACCTCTGCCTCCTGGGTTCAAGCAATTCTCCTACCTCGGCCTCCCCAGTAGCTGGGATTTAAGGTGCCCGCCACCATATCCAGCTAATTTTTGTACTTTTAGTAGTGATGGGGTTTCACCATGTTGGCCAGGCCGCTCTCAAACTCCTGACCTCATGATCTGCCCCCCTCGTTCTCCCAAAGTGCTGGGATTACAGGTGTGAGCCACTGCACCCAGCTGATAATTCCATTTCTTAAACCATACCTATATGATACTGATAGTATTCCTCTTTATCAGTATCCAGAAGTCACCCACTTATATCCACCATTTGCTAGAAAACAAGCTAGACTGATGCCATGTCCATTCTTGACACTCTTTCTTTCTGGCCTAAAGGAAGTACGAAATTGTTTGAAGTCAGCCTTCACACTCCAAAAAAGTGTGCACCATGTTTTACCAGCTTTCTCACTAGCACTAAGAAAGAGGAAAAAAAGACCTCAAGAGCTGTAGAAGGGCATGTGGAGAATCAGCATTTAAAAATAGCTGCAACCTGATGGCTGAGAGGGAAGTTTATGTTTAACAGTCAGTGCAAAAAAAAAAAAAAAAAACCCACATAAAATCAATGTCTAGCTTATTTTGTCAATGCGGTTTTCCCACAATTATTTTTGAAACACTTGAGGAGTGTATAGGCAGAAGGGATGCGACCTACCGTATATGCCAAGGTTTATCTAAAAATATTTTACACCTGTTCTCTGTTCTGCACACTGGTCATATTTTATCAGTGAAGTAAGTACTCATAATGCCAGACGGAATGTGCTTTTCCTTCCAAGTCCTCTATGTTTTTCCCTTTGATAGCGCAAACCTCCTCTTCTTTTCTACCTGCACTAAAATAAAGCTAGCACCATTATCCATATGACATATCCCCCACCAAGCTACATTTTAACTACTATTCCTCGGGCAATATTGTTTAAATAAGAGCAACTGTGTCAATATTTTTCACAATAGCATGGGCATTTTAATTTAGCCAACACTTTTGGCTGCTTCCAAAAGGAAATGTCAACTAGTACACTGGGTTTAAATCAACTTGCCAATCGTATGAAAAAGAATGCTGAAGCACTGGTTTCCTTCAGCGCCTCAAAACTAGGAATACAAACTCAGTGATATTTATGACTGAAACATGAGCTTTTAGGATATTATTGTAGAATTTTAATTTTCTGATGATGCAAGTAAATGACAGCAAAATGTTCATATAAAAAGGCAGTTACAATCTTCATTGACTTTCCTGGTTTCAAAGGGCAGCAAACATGGCTAGAATTCTGGACTTTGTGGCTTCTAAATACTGTAAGCCCCTATGGACACATGTTCTGTTAGTTCACTGACAACTTTTTTTTCTTTTTTGAGACAGAGTCTCACTCTGTTGCTCAGGCTGGAGTACAGTGGCACGATCTCGGCTCACTGCAACCTCTGTCTTCCAGGTTCAAGCGATTCATCTGCCTCAGCTTCCTGAGTAGCTGGGACTAAAGGCGCACGCCACCACACATGGCTAATTTTTGTATTTTTAGTAGAGACGGGGGTTTCACCATATTGGCCAGGCTGGCCTCGAACTCCTGACCTCGTGATTCGCCCGCCTCAGCCTCCCAAAGTGCTGGGATTACAGGCGTGAGCCACCATGCCCGGCCTGACAACTCTTAATGGTAAAGTGATTAGTTCTCATAGCTCCTCAAGGAAGCATATTGGTATCACTGTACTCATTTTGCAAATAAATAAACTGAGCCATCTGAATCAAATGATTTAATACAGTTAAGCAAGGAATTAGACCCATAGTTTCAGTTAACCACAGACATGGACTGCCTGCTGATTAAATCTTTTATCCTAAAGTTTGCCTAATCGTGAGATGATCTCAAAGTTCCCACTAACAGACTAAATATACAAAGCAAGTCCTCTGACATATAAAATCTTAAAACTCAAATATTGAGAAATGGTTAATATAGGTTTTACTATTAATACTTTAAGTCAAATTCCATTAATAAGACTTTCAGCCCAATCTAAACCACCTAAAGCCTATCTAAGGGGTCAGCAATATTTGCTCCAATCAAATGCCAACTAACTCAACAATGTAAATAGTATTTAGTATAACAGAATTTAATCCACACAGAAACTACAGAAATTCTCCTGAGCCATTTTTTAAATGGGCTTTTTTCTTTACTGTGCAAACATGTTCAAAACATAGCAACAATCAAAGGTATGTAAGCTCGCCTACAATAGCTTGTGCTTCTAAAATGTGACTATTTTAAACCAAACTGTATTTTTTTTTTCAAGAAAGGCTTTCAGAACGAGTTTGAAATGAGAAGTCAATTTGTTTCTTCAGTGTTTTAAAATAGGCCAGGCACAATGGCTCATGCCTATAATTCCAGCATTTTGGGAGGCCAAGGCAGGTGGATCACCTGAGTCCAGGAGTTTGAAACCAGCCTAGGCAACATGGTGAGACCCCATCTCTTTTTTTTTTTTTTTGCACTTTTTAGGTAGAGAACCCATCTCTACTTTAAAAACTATAATTTTAAAAAGTTTTTAATGTTTTGAAATAAAAGTTAAAAGACCATTTAATCACAATATCTATACATATAGAAATCCTTATGGTTTGCCTTAAGGTAGCATTTCAAAGTAATTTAAAAATAAATCAGGTACTAGAAATGCGCTGTTTGAAGGTAAGTCCCTTGGCCTTTCTTTAGAGTGTTTATCAATAAGCACAGATGAGGAATGGTTGTGAAAATAGCCACAGGAGGTTAACAGTTACAATTTTACTTCTAAGTAATGAGGCCACTAAGTCTACAGTCAGGGAATCATTCAGTGGTTTGAAAAGAGATGTAATTTATATGACTGAATTATGAAAACCAACAAAACTAGAGCATTGCTGGATGTGGTGGCTCATGCCTGTAATCCCAGAACTTTGGGAGGCTGAGGCGGGCAGATCCCCTGAGGTCAGCAGTTCAAGACCAGCCTGGCCAACATGGTGAAACTCTACTAAAAATACAAAAATTAGTTGGGTGTGGTGGTGTGCACCTGTAATCCCAGCTACTCAGGAGGGTGAGACAGAATTGCTTGAACCCAGGAGGCGGAGATTGCAGTGAGCCGAGATCACACCACTGCACTCCAGCCTGGGGGACACAGCAAGACTCCAACTCAAAAAAAATAAAACAAAAAACTAGAGTATTGATATAACAATGATTTCTAAAAACATTTCCCTATAGCCTATGAATTCAGTTTATGACCAATGGAAGTATAAAGTCTCACTCAAAAATATCATCATGACATATTCTGAGCATGGTTAATAGCCTTCCACTAGACCCTTCTCATTAACACTTTTGTAAAGATTCTGCAAATTATGTAGCTAATACATAAAAAATGGTGTTAATGGCCGGGCACGGTGGCTCATGCCTGTAATCCTAGCACTTTGGGAGGCCGAGGTGGGTGGATCACGAGGTCAGAACATTGAGACCATCCTGACCAATATGGTGAAACCCCGTCTCTACTAAAAATACAAAAATTAGCTGGGCATGGTAGTGCATGCCTGTAATCCGTGGGAGGCTGAGGCAGGAGAATCAGTTGAACCAGGGAGGTGGAGGTTGCAGTGAGCCGAGATCGTGCCACTGCACTCCAGCCTGGTGACAGAGCAAGACTCCGTCTCAAAAATAAAAAAATAAAATAAAAATTAAAAATGGTGTTATTACCCTGACTTCAAATCAGAAAAGCAACTAATCTGAGGGAACAAAGCATAGTGCTAAGAGCATGAACTCTGGAACCACTACCTGAGTTTGAATTGCAAGTCTGCCACGTATTGGCCATGCAATCTTGGGTCAGTTAAGCTTTCTGTGCCTCAGTCCCACCCCGCCCCACCCCCCGATCCAGTCTATAAACTGGGTCAGAACTAAACACATAGTATGTGCTACATGTTTATTTCCTGATTTAAAATATTTTTTAAAAAACTGGCTCCAATATGTAAAGCCATTCAAAAATGGCTTCAACCTGGGCATGCAATTGGAAAATGTGCTAATATTCCAATTGTATGCCCACAGATAATTGATCCTAAATCCTTCAAACAATGAGATATAGTCTTCCTAATATACCACAAAAACTAAAGAACTCTGATCTCAAATGACTTTCTGGGCCAAACTGATTAAGCATCAACTGATTGGTATACTAAACAACACAATGGGTTTTATTCAGCAAGGACCATTTTACATCCTGTCTTCTGTTTTCCTTGCATCTGTTCTTGCACTAGGGTTGTTACCCAGTGTCTGATGAAAGCATGCATTCCAGTCAAGCAAGGATGCATATTTGATGTGCCATGCCTATCTATTTTCTGTTTGTGTAGGGAAAGCATGTAAAGGAAGGTTTCCAACTGGCATTTTACTTCATTAGCTTAAGTATGTCCAATGAGACATACTTTCTGTGTTACAGTGCCTTATTTTAAAATAATCTTAAGTCCTGAAGATTTGTTAAGTCTCTCAATTAAAATGCCAGTACCTAAGACATGTATAGGGGAATGAAATTTACACCCAATTGGAAAAACATTATTTTATTTTTTTGAGATTGAGTTTCACTCTTGTCGCCCAGGTCGGAAGGTAATGGCATGATCTCGGCTCACTGCAACCTCCTCCTCCCGGGTTCAAGCAATTCTCCTGCCTCAGCCTCCCAGCCTGTAGCTGGGAACTACATGTGCACGCCACCACACCTGGCTAATTTTGTGTTTTTAGCCGAGCTGGTCTCAAACTCCTGACCTCAAGTGATCCACCTACCTCAGCTTCCCAGAGTGCTGAGATTACAGGTGTGAGCCACCGTGCCCAGCATGGAAAAACATTTTACATTCAGAGAACCTTTAGTTTCACTTTCAAAAGCTAATTAATCACAGTAAATATTATCTTTAAGGAGGCATTTTGAAGAAGGCCTATATTTACATTTGCCATCTATTATAGGCAAGTAGGAGATTTCACAATGTACCTGATTGCAGAAAAGACAAGGCAGGGCAGAAAAGGAATATACTAAACTTAGAAAGCCACTTTTTGGTATCATATTCCTTACTCATCCATGAGCTATGAAATCTGTAAGGCAACATTTTGGACACTCAGAGTATTCAGAGGCTGCTACAGTATCTGTAGTTATAGGAGTCAAAAAAATGGGAAAGGCCTATGAAAATAATTCATCAAATTGTCAACTGAAACGGTCCCCTCACAGAGAGTCAAAAGCATGACGGCACCATAGGGAGAAAGTGACCTGGAACCAAGATGTAAGCTTTTCTAAGATGTGCTAGACAAAAGCACCTTTTAAAAAATTCCCATTCCTAGTGAACAAAAAGGGAATGAAAACAGGGCCTTTGTTCATGTTTTTAAAAATTATGAAGTCAAGGACACCAAGCTCAAGTTTTAATGAAACCAATCAAGATCAAATTTTGAGTTAATCATTCTCAAGCATCAAACATATGTACCAAGATGAAATTTCCCTAAGATTTTTGTCAATACATACGTCCTTAAGATCTGAAACAGATACTCATGCTTACATTAACCTCAGTATTTCAAATCTGAATATATTCGTACTTGGCTGGGTGTGGTGGCTCACTCCTGTCATCTCGGCACTTTGGGAGGCCAAGGCGGGTAGATCACCTGAGCTCAGGAGTTTGAGATCAGCCCAGGGAACATGGCGAAACCGTCTTTAAAAATATACAAAAATTAGCCGGCACAGTGGCACACACCTATAATCCCAGCACTCAGGAGGCTGAGACAGGAGAATCGCTTGATTAGTGGAGGTTGCTATGAGCTGAGATGGCCCCATTGCACTCCAGGCTGGGTGACAGAGCGAGACCCTGTCTCAAAATAAAATGATTAGTGCTTCAGACCGTTACAAATTCTACTGTTGGCCGGGCACAGTGGCTCACACCTATAATCCCAGCACTTTGGGAGGTCGAGGCAGGCGGATCATCTGAGGTCAGGAGTTCAAGGCCAGCCTGGTTAACATGGTGAAACCCCATCTCTACTAAACATACAAAAATTAGCCAGGCATGGTGGCTGGCACCTGTAGTCTCAGCTACTCAGCAGGTTGAGGCAGGAGAATCACTTGAACCTGGGAGGCAGAGGTTGCAGTGAGCCAAGATTGTGCCACTGCACTCCAGCCTGGGCGACAGAGTGGGACTCCACCCCCCCGCCAATAAAAACAAACGTACTGTCCAGCTGCCTTATGATTTTTCATAAAAAGCACATTAAACTTGAGCCTTTCTTCAGTTATAAGTAGACAGTTTTCTCCCAAGCCTATAACTTTATCAAGTCTATAGCAGAAACTAGTGCTTAAAACCAGTACTGATTGTTCTTATTCAAGCTCCGTGATCACAAAAGCATGTAATTGGTAAGTGTTGGCAGACCAGATCTCTGCTGGTTGCACTCAGTATTCCAATACTTCTTCATAGCCTCATTCTGTCCACTAAAGAACAAAAGCCTCACCATGGAGCTGACGAACAGCTTAGCTCTGTTATTTCCAGTGCTTGTTCCCTTAAAACTTTTTATTGCTCCAAACTGCATCATAGGTAAATGACAAAAGGCTTTTGTAGACTGGTGTCCAAAAAACTCATGAGACCAAATTTATTTCACCGGTAACCCAGGCAGTGCTGGTTTCTTACTATAAAAGTACACAGAAAGTTTTTTAAGACAACTTTCTCACCAATACTATGTCAACACTGTATCGATGGATATTTTTTTAAACTTTCTCACCAATACTATGTCAACACTGTATCAATGGACTTTTTTTTAACTTTCTCACCAATACTATGTCAACACTATCAATTAACATTTAGTGAAATGACTCATTTAGTGTTCTTCCAACTCTTCAGTTTAAAAAAAAACCCATTCCTCACCAAGCCACTCGAATTTGACACACTATCAATAACTCATCTGTAAATCCTTCAAACCAGCAGGTTGGATACCAACTTGCAAAAAATTAAACTTTTTTGCTGGGAAAATGAAAATACTAACATTTAACAATCTGTCCAACTGTGAATAGATTTTGATCTTAAGTTCTCTAGCTACACGTAATGGCTAAACTTTAAAGATTAGTAAACTGATATAAATCTTTTTAAAGTTCGGTCAGCCGCCGCTTTGTCTGAGCAAGTTTCCTGAGCAGAAAGAGAAAACTGATCCAATGCTCTCTCCATATAAATTTCAAATAAATCGTCTCACATTACACGAAAGAATTTCATCTTACCACCTGACTCCTCGATGTCTGCATGACGTATTTTGAAACTCGCTGCAGAGCTAACCTTAACATACCACCTCTATCATGGGGTCGACAAATGTGGACTGAAGAGGGCTGTAAAAAAATAAAGCTGTCCCAAGCGCTGGTCAGGCTATTCAGTTTTGATAGCACTTTTTATGTGGCAAACCATGATCTGGTGCACCAGAAGAGCAACTGCTTTCCATTATTCTTTCGTGCCCCAATGAGTCAGGCCTTTCCCCATCATTAGCATGTACAACAATAATAACTCCAGAGGCAGATCATTAGAAAACACTTAAAAACAAAGACCACAACAGGCATTTTTAATTTTAAAGAATTTTAATACAAACTTAATATAAACTATTTCAGTCCCTCTTAACATGTAAGACACTGACTCAAAATACTTTTATACCGTTTTTTCAAGTATTGCACAATATAGGTACAAAATTAATATTTACGATTACATTTTTCTTCCATAATATATAGCAAAAATCTTTAAACCTTTAACAGAAAATACATTTTTTTGAAAAAGCAAATATTCGTACATTTTAATTCCACCACTAAAGGAATATCCTGTACACAATTTTTAGAATAGTTGATGTCTTTAAGATGGATATTTTACAATTTCAGTAAAAAAAATACAACATGAAGCTGCTGCTGTCACAGATCACTGTAGTAAAAAGATATAAATGCAATACCATGTCGTAGAAACAATATATATATCCTCTGATATTTTACAAACTTTGTACTAAATTAAATTATACAATTAGAAAAGACCAATAAACCCACTTATTAGTGCCAATTTTTATAAAAAAAAATCAGCCATGTCCTTGCTATATCTTAAATACTGTAAGAGGCCATATCTGAGAGTATACTTTAAAATATACAGTCAGTATAAAATAACTTTGTGCTTGGTTGGCAAATGAAAAATGATGCATGTTTTATTTCTTTTAACCAAGCTTGAATGTATTCTTACTATAAGCTTAAAAAAAAAATTCTCAAGGAGGTGGAAAAAAAAAAACCCCCTTGGGCCCGTGCATTTTAACTTGTACAATACATTTTCTTATTTTTAGTTAGCCATAACAGGCTGGAATTGCTGGTTAGAATACTGCATGTTATTTAAGCTAAAATTCAAGCCATCTACAAAAGACTTCTCATTGAGGCCTCCATAGGCCGCAAACACATCAAAGGCATTACTGTACTGGAGAGGACTGAGGTTAAGGGGGCTGTCACCTGGGAACATCCCATTGGTACTACTACCTTGACCCTGCATATTAGGAAAAATAAATTCCTTGGCATTAGGAGAAAGAGCAGAGGTTTTCTGCTGTTGTTGCTGCTGTGGTGGTGGTGGTGGCGGTGGTGGCTGGGCTGGCTGCTGCTGCTGTTGCTGCTGTGGCTGCTGCTGGCTACCCAAGCCAAGCCCATACAGAGAGTGCATTGAGGAAGAGATGGCTTTCTGCTTCAAGAGGTCATTCACATTCAAGCCGAGGTTGATAGGAGAAGTACGGGCAACCTTGTTGCTACGGCCACTATTCTTCATTTTGGTAGAGCCGAACTTGGTGGCAGCAAAAGTGGCCGTGGTAAAGGTTAAAGGCTGAGTGGACCGGGGCATGAAAGTAGGGCTTACAGCAGCAGAGTGACCAAAAGGAGGCGATGGAGAGCTGGACACTGATGACGCTGGGTCACTTATGGGCATAAAAACCTGGGCCTCTGGGTTAAAGCTGTTTTTGATCTCCTTATCCAACTCGCATCCATTTTCGTTATTATCATCCACGTAAAGCACCTTCACTGGTCCCTTTTCACCAATTTGGTAAGAAACCTCAAATGGGTCGATCCAAACACTAAGATCCTGTGGCAGATTGCCACGAACATCATCAATGTCCAAACCACTCTCCTTGGATGCTTGTTCAATCACTGGGTCCACTTTCTCCCCTATGTGTATACATCTAAACCCCGATCCTTTGTATGGCTTTTCAGGATACCAGTGCCCTTCATATTTCTTCTTAAGAAGTCTTTCAAGTTCTTCACCAAAAATGTTGACACGTCTCCTGGGAAGCTTATTGTACAAATATGAAATAATAAAATTTAGTGCTACTTGGATTTCAAGCTGCATAGCTGCTATGCCACAAAATTAGGTTTGTTTCAACTCCCCCACCAAAAAAAAAAAAAAAGTGTTCACTTTGTGGCAGAGAAACAAATTTTCATTCAAAGTGCTGGTATTGGTAGATTATCCTTCACCTTGAGTGATCTCGTTCCTTAAAACAAAAGCAAACATGTCCAAATAAGATAAATGTAATGTAAGTCCCATGACCTTTTTTTTTTTAAACCCCCAAAGTAATTTCACCTTTCAAAATGTCTAATATCCTATGTTAGTTTGCCAAGGATAAAAAGAAAATGTCTACCAGGATAGAAAGCCTGAAAACTGTAACTAGTACAATAAAGAAACATAAAATAGAAAATTGTTTATTAAAGTTTAAAATCACACAGGAAAATGTAGGTTTACAGACGAAATAATGTTTTTAAGACCCTGATTGTTTCTGAATAGAGTTCTAGGAAGAAAACCCTCTAGAATATGTATTATTCTCCCCTCAATTCTCCCAAGAATATTTACGGTACTCAGCATCCTCCCCCCTCATACACATATGCCACTTTTAGGTGGTAATTAATTTTTATTGTGTTCACCAACTTAGAAGTGAATCCACATTTTTGTTTACTTCGGATATATACTTTTAAATCTGCTCTGTCACTAACATTTAAATATTTGGCGAGTTAGGAAAATAATTTTAATTTCCATAGTGCATGAGCTAAAATTAAGACACTGAGTACTAAATGAATTTCATCCTAGTGAATGATAATGAAGAACCAAATTATTCTATATAGTTTCGGCCTTAAGTATACTAAGAGCATACAATATAATAAATCCGAGCTTCTCTGTGCCTTTTATTTTCAATGTGTATTTTTCTAAATCTGGTAAGTACCTATTTGACAGCAAGTATAACAAAAGCAACAACACAAATTAAAACTATTGATTATTCTGTTTAAAGGCCAGGGTTTCTGAGTTTTAGTCTGATTTTAAAAACCTCACTCCCTCCCTCCCTCTCACGGTAACAGCCGGAGAGGCAAGTATGATAAGGTCGACCTTTAAACGTTTGCTGGATCAGCACTGGGTGGGGATAAGAAAAGATCAAGGGCAAACAGAAGATATTTGCAAAAGGGATCTATTTGCACACTCAAGTTTATTTAAAAGGACGTTTAAAAATCAAGTTGGTCCTAATTCGTCTGTTCCATTTTCCATATTAGTGGTGACAAAGGAAAAAGAATCCCCTGGCTGCCCCCAAACTACAAACACTTTCCAAGTCAAAAGCCTGAGTGCCGGCAGAGGCAGCTGATTAAACCCAATTGCTTGAAGGTGCAGCCAAGCAAAATTCAGGCTGGGCGGAAGGTAGTTATAAAGCAGTGCCACAAGACAGGCAGGAGCGTGAAGAATTACATAAACAGCCAGTTAGATCTCATTAGATTTCTGCTCACAGCCCTCGGAGCCCGAGCGCTACAGCAGCAGCAGCAGCAAGAGGAGGTGGAGGTGGAGGAGGAAGAGAGTACGAGCCTCCTCCAAGGGGGAGGAGGAAGGCCACGGGAAAAGGAACAGCAACCTCTCCCGGCCGGGCGCCGAGCACCCAGCACCCAGCAGGTCGGGGCGCCGGGTCAGCCGCTCCCCTCCCCCGCCGTAACCCGACCCGCTGCTCCCCGCCCCGCGGCCCCCGCCCCGGGCTCCTGAGACCCGGCCAGAGCCTGGGGGAGCACCGGTTCCCCGGCACCATTTTCAGCCTCGCGGCCACCGGCCTCTCGAACCCCAGCGTTCCCCCGCGAGCTCGCCGCTCCTCCGGGCGCCCCAACCCCCGGCTCCCATCAGCTCGCCCTGGGCCGCCCATCCCCGGTCAACCGCCGGGACTAGCCCGACGCGCCGCGGCGCCCCTCGAAGCCGCTCCCCTCGAGTCCCAGAGCCTCCCCCCGGCGCCTAGGGCCGCGACCCCGCCGTCCCTGAGCTCCCGAGGGCCCCGGGCTCGACGCCGCTGCAGCCCCCTCCGCCGCCGCCCGGGCCCGGGGCTCCGTCTCCTCGCAGGCCCCACCCGGCGCCCCGCGATACTTACGGGCTGCTTCGGGGGCGGCTTGGACCACAGACCTGCGGCTGGGCGAGGAGCAGCGCGGCAGGGCGGGGGCGCGGGAGGGTCGGGAGCTGCGGGCTCGCCGAGTGCACCACGTCGCCGCTGCGGGGCGGAGGGCAGAGGACGGAGGCCTCGGGCGGGCCCTGGAGCTCGCCGCCGGAGGCGCGGGGTGCCGGGCGCGGGGGTCAGACGAGCGCGCTCACTTCTCCACACTGCCCGGTGCCCGGCCCAGCGTCCCCGTCGTACGCCCGCTCCACGCCGGGCCAGAGCTTCGCTCTTTCTGCCGCGGCGCGCGCCCCGCCTCTCGTTTTATGGCCTCCTCCCCGCCCCCATCCCCTCTGCCGGGGTGCGCGCGCCCGCCCCGCGTCACACAGCCCCGGCGGCGCAGCCAGTCCCGGCGCTCTCCGCCCCGCACCCCGGCCCCCGCCGCCGGCTCCGCCCCTGCCCTGCCCCCCGACGCCATTGGCCAAGTCCCGGCTGCCCGTGTCCGGACGCGCGGTGGACGCAGGGGTGGGGAAGCCGCGCCCTCGGGCTCCGGGAGGGCCAATGAACTGGCGGTCGGAGCCCTGGGGAAGGAATTAAGAGAACGTTTGGAGAGGGACTCGCGGGGAAGACGTGCCACTGAGAGAGAAAGGGGTGGGGTAGGGCGGCTGACGCCCGGTTTAGGCGGAGAGCGCCGGGCAGGGGGAGGGGGGCGAAGCCGGCGGAGAAGCGGCCGAGAGAACCGGGGCTGCAGGAGCCCGGAGAGCCCAGAAAGTGCCCTCTCCGCGCGGGGCGGCGGCCGAGGAGGATCCCGGAGCTCGTGGAATAGTTACCGAGTCGGTCCCCTGCCCACCCCAGCCGGAGTTTAGAAAATGGGCAAATTGTGACCGGGACTCGTGCACCCGGTTAATTGAATATTAATCACCCCAAGGCCTAGGCCAACCGCCCCCCAGAGAGTGGCAGCTGTAGAACCCACAAGCCGCGGAGCCAGGCTGGGGGCAGGGAAGGGAGGCGGCCGCAGCTCTTGCCCCGCTGGCAGTTTATCTGCCTCCGCAGCCTCAGGCCTCCCGGTGCGACCCCGGCTGCGACTGGGATTCATATATTCCGAATGTCCCAGCCCACGCCGGGTCCAGGGTGTGGTGACACGAGGCCAAGCTGCGTCTGTATCTGTGTCCCTGTCTACGCATACACGCATGTGCGCATGTCTAGGGCTTGCTGGAACGCAGGTGCACAGAATAAACGCGGGGCCTCCCTGAAGAGCGCGTGGAAGATCAGTCTCGGCTGAAATGTGTGCGGGTACCTAGGGAGTAGGGTAAGAGAGGGACTCGTGGCGGGGGACGGGTAAGCGCCTTTTTCACAACCTGCCCCAGAGAAATACACGAAACTACATCGGGAGTGGAATCGAGTCAGCTAAAAATACTACTCACAGGTAGCAACGACGCCTGATTGGCCGCGCGGGTCCCTTCGCAAGCAGGCGATTGGCTCCCTGGTATCCAGGAGACCGACGTCAAACTCGGACTGGGAAAAGGGGAAAGTCTGGGGGGAGCGATGGAGGGGAGGGGGAGAAAGAAGCAATGAATGAAACGCCCATCGCCTGACCTTCCCCTTTCCCCTTTCCTCCGCATTCTTGGAGTACTTCCTGGAAAAACACCAGCTGGGGCGCCGCCTTCCCCTCCAAACGGTGGGGCCTGCACTCTCAACCTGCTATAAGGAAGTTAAACCGCAGCTCACAGTGGAGTCGGTGTCTGCGGGGCGGGCCGGTGTAGACCAGCTGTGCTCCTCGGGCACAAACCCGCGGAACATGTCAGGCTTAGAAGCTTTTGGCTTTATGGACGCAAAATCTGGATGGAGCCGCCTTCTCCACCCTGGGTCTCCCGCCTCTCCTTTTCAGAAGGACCCGCTTTGAGAAAGGGTATTTCTGAAGGCTCGATGCGTAGAAGGGGAGGGAAGATGGGTTTGTGGAATGGGCTGACGGTGGGGAGTGGTCAGGTGACTGATTTCATGTTTATTGTACAGATTCCTAAAACATAGTTTTACTCAGTGACTCCTTAAATTCTGATTACTGTGATTTGTTTTTTTTAGTGTTTAGGTTTTTTAGTTGCAGACAGGAGTGGAATTGAACTGTGAAAGTATGGCAAAACTGTGAAAGCATTTAAATTAAAATGGCACTTCCTCTGCATTGAAATGTCATCAAAACGTCAAATATAAATGATTTGTTCAGTTTTGTTTTTTAAATTATGTGTTTGTTTTTGTATAATGACAGTTCCATCTATAATAAAAGTGAATTCTTTTTAATTTTATAATTAAGCACAGAAATTTCAAGAAACTAGATAGGATATTCTTGGAATACCTTACCACAAGAAACACTTCATTTTTCACATGTTCAGGCAGCACAGCTTCTCTTACCGTTAGGCAAATAGTGGTACTGTACCACACATCTAGAATCGCCGGCCCATGTGTCCTGATTTGTGATTTGGAAAATATATCACTGTTATTGGGGAGCATGTTAGGGGTGGCCGAGAGTAAAATGTCTGTCTAAAGATAGATGAATTGTAATTTTTGTCAAACTTATCTGTACTTTACAAGAATTCTTTTTTTTCTCTAGACACTTTGGTCAAAACTTTTCAAGAATTCTCTAAAGAGAAGGCACAAGTTCTCTTTTCTGAATGTCTTCAATCTGTAATTCTAGGTTTAAAATACGAGACCAGTCATCTGATAGGTACTGATTAAATATCAATAGCAGTTAAAAGCATTAAGTCAGAAATGTAGATGTCAAAAATTTATGAGTTATTGCTGCTTGGTCCAGGAATGTGAGAGGATTTCAGACCAAATATAAACACACACACGCACAGACACGGAGGCCCCATGGCATACTGGAAAAAGCAATGAAGGATGGGTACTGGAAAATCTGAGTTTCACACCAGTTCCTATCAACTTTTAGTTTTCTCACCTATAAGAAAGGTTGAATTAGATCATGTCTAATTAGATCATGTCTTCAATTAAAAAATTCTACATTTAAAACTCAAGGTTCCTAACATATATAATGCAGCTCTTTTTCAAATATGATTGCAAATAAAAGGGAAAACCGATTCACATCTCTGAACTTTACCAGTCACGAGGTATAAAATGTTATTATTTATCCAAGTTTTGCATATGGCTTATTACTATTTAACATTTACTTTGGAATTGTGCACAGGAATGGAGGACTAACTGCTAGTTGTGCAGAGGATTAGGCTTATGGAGGAAAAAATTTGATATTAGGCTTCAAGTATATCACAATCAAGAGGTATTCCTCTCTGAGCAAATGACAGTCACTAGAAACTACAGCGTTTGCCTTTCGCATCCCTACATTCTACACAATTCCCAGTGAGGCCTTACAATAAAGGTAATTGTTTGGTAAAAAAATAACTTCCAATATCATCATAAAACACCGTTCTTGAAAGTGCCTTGAATTATTACCTCATTCATTATTACCTCATTCACACAACACCTTGGTTTCTGAGATAGAGATGTCCTAAGCTTTCTAATTCTTATTAGGTTTCCTTGTAAATTGAGACAGGATTACAGGAGAATAGCTATCACATGGTGTGTAATTACCAAGACTCATTTCACTTTTAAGGAATCGAACTTTTACCTTTATTTGAAAATAAGACAGCCAGGACGAGGTGGCTCACATGCTTATAATGCCAGCATTTTAGGAGGCTTGAGGCAGGAGGATCCCTTGAGCAGAGGAGTTTGAGACCAGCCTATGCAGCACAGTGAAACCCCTGTCTCTATTTTATTAAAAAAAAAAAAAATTACCCGGGCATGGTGGTGCTCACTTGTAGTCCCAGCTACTTGGAAGGCTGAAGTGGGAGGATGTCTTGAGCCCAGGACATCGAGACCAGCCTATGCAGCATAGCAAGAACCTGTATCTATTTTATTATTTTTTTCATTAGCTGGGTGTGGTGGCACACACGTGTAGTCCCAGATACTTGGAAGGCTGAGGCGAGAGGATCTCTTGAGGCCAAGAGGTCAAGGCTGCAGTGAGCAGTGATAATGCCACTGCACTCCAGCCTGAGCGACCAAGTGAGACCTTTGTCAAACAACAACAAAAAACCATAATGTTCTTATTGTGATTGTTACTTCTTTCTTTCTAGACAGTCATAGCACACACATTTTAAAATTATTATTATTTTTTTGAGACAGTATCACTCTGCTGCCCAGGCTGGAGTGCAACGGCGTGATCTTGGCTCACTGCAACCTCCACCTTTCAGGTTCTTCTGCCTCAGCCTCCCAAGTAGCTGGGATTACAGGCACCCACCATCATGCCCGGCTAATTTTTGTATTTTTGTAGAGACAGGATTTCACCATGTTGGCCAGGCTGGTCTGGAACTCCTGACCTCAGGTGATCTGCCTGCCTCGGCCTCCCAAAGCGCTTGGATTACAGGTGTGAGCCACTGTGCCTGGCCTAAAATTAATTTTTTAAATCATGCACTGATCATCGAGTTATTAAAAACCAAGTAAACTAGTTCTTTTCTAGACATTTCTCAAAAAAAGGCAATGCAGTTATGTCTGAGGAAACCTCAGTGTGGGTTCCTGTGGCTTTTCATATGGGTTTGTAGTGGAGGGCTATATATTCTCCAGAAGACACCGGCATACAGACATTTGTAATTAAAAGATAACTAGATAACGTTGAACAAGCCCATTTGTCTTTGGAAAAGGCAATTCTACTGAAGCAACGTGGTCTGATGGGAGAATGTCTCCTTATAATTTGCCACTCTCTATTATCTTGATGAAGAAAACCCAAACCAAATCTTGAAATTTCTTTCCATTAGCCAAGGAGGAAGATTTTGATTTCAGTAAAGAGATTATAGTGCAGATTCTAGGAGTGATACGGTGTTCACGACATTCGAAGTACAAGGAACATTTATATAAAGTACTCTGAGAACAAATGTTATTAGAGTACTTTAAATACATTTAAAGCATGGGTTGCATATGTTATTATGCAGCTCTGCTTACTAAAATAGCATATAATTTTATATTTATAACCAATTGTGGCAGACACTGCTGCCAGCTCACCCGTTTCCCATGCCCCATCCTCGTTCCCTTGTCTTCCTGACTGAAGAGGCTAGAAGAGCTAAATGCATGTTTCCCCAGGCTTCATTGCAGTAGAGGTGGCATTGTGACACTGTTCTTCAGATAAGGCATAAACAGAAGTCAGCTGGGATGGTGTCTGAGGGTGCTATGCTTTTCTTATCAGAGGGATTTGTTCTAGTTACCTACTGCCGCATGAAAAGCTATCCAAAATACCAGTTTATTGTGGCACAAAAGGTCCATTTTATTATGCCCTTGGATCCTTTAGGTAAGAAATTCAGTCTTGGCATGGTGGCTCACGCCTGTAATCCCAGTACTTTGGGAGGCCAAGGAGGGCAGATCACTTGAGGTTAGGAGTTTGAGACCAGCGTGGCCAACATGGCAAAACCCTGACTCTACTAAAAATACAAAAAAAAATTAGCAGGGCATGGTGGTGTGTGCCTGTGAACCCAACTACTCAGGAAGCTGAGGTAGGAGAATCACTTGAACTCGGGAGGCAGAGGTTGCAGTGAGCTGAGATATCATCACTGCACCCCAGCCTGAGTGATAGAGAGAGACTCCGTCTCAAAAAAAAATTTTTTTTAGGGCACAAGAGGCTTATCTCTGCTCCACAATGTCTGGAACCTCAGCTGGAAAGACTCAAACACTCAAGAATCATCTGAAGCAGGTCTCTCTAACAGAACTTCCTCCAGTGATGGAAATATGCTGCCTGTGCTGTCCAATATGATAGCCACATGCAGCTCTTGAGCACTTGAAATGTGGCCAATGTGACTGAGGAACTGAATTTTTACTTTAATTTAATTTTAATGAAATTTAGATTGAAATAACCACATGTGGACAGCAGCTTCTGAATTGGACAGCATGGACCTGGAGGCTTTTTCACCCACATGTCTAGCACCTGAGCTGCAGTGACTCGAGGGCTGGACTTCGTTGGCACTGTTGTTTGGAGCATTTCCACATGGCCTCTGAATTTCCCCTGTGGTTTGGGCTTCTCACAGTGTGGCAGCTGAGAGGAAGCAGAGGAGTTTCTGGAGAGTGAACATTTTTTTTTAATTAAAAAAATTTTTTTTTAAGTTTTTTGTAGAGATAGAATCTTACTGTGTTGCCCAGGCTGGTCTCAAACTCCTGGCCTCAAACAAACCCCCTGCTTTGGCGTCCCAAAGCCCTGGTATTGCAGGCATGAGCCACCATGCCTGGGCACCATGGAAGCTGTCACCATGGCAGCCACCATGGACGCTGCATGGCTTTTTATGACCCAGCCTCATAATTCACAGTGCACCGCTTCCATTACGCTCTATTGGTCAAAGTGATCACCAGCCAAATTCAAGGGGAGGAGACATCATCACCACCTCTCAGGGAGGAGTGTCAAAGGATTTGAGCCCATTTTATTTATTTATTTATTTATTTATTTATTTTTGAGACGGAGTCTTACTCTGCTGCCCAGGCTGGGGTGCAATGGCACGATCTTGGCCCATTGCAACCACCACCTCCCGGGTTCAAGCAATTCTCCTGCCTCAGCCTCCCAAGTAGCTGGGATTACAAGCAAGTGCCACCATGCCTGGCTATGTTTTTGTATTTTTAGTAGAGACAGGGTTTCACCATGTTGGCCAGGCTGGTCTCAAACCCCTGACCTCAAGTAATCTGCCCGTCTCGGCCTCCCAAAGTGCTGGGAGTACAGGTGTGAGCCACCGTGCCCGGCCTGCCCATTTTAAAAAATCACCACTGGGTCACTTTATCCCTTTCTCCAGCCTTGAACGTGGATCTCATGGCAGGAGCTGCAGTAGCTCCTGCTGAATAAACCATGAATAAAATGCAAGTTAATACAAAGATAGGGTTTCTGACTAATGCTAGTCACTGCCTAGACCTGGTCCACTTTTTAACCGATGTAAAGTATTCCATGACTTGCAGCTGAAGTATTTCCAGCAAAAACACTAATTTTACATCTTTTAAGGAAATCTGAACTTGATTTTCAAAAAAGCCAAAACACATCTTTCCTCAAGTCTAAAATATCAGGGCTTCTTTCTCATTATAAAACCTGGAAATGCTCATTATAGCAAATTTGGAACACATAGAAATAAAGAAGAAAATAGCAATCATCTTTAATCTCTCCACTCAGTGCTAAGCATCTTGCTCCATTTCTTTCTGAATGAGTTTCTATCACCTGTGCAATTTCCTATCCTGCAATTCACTCAGCATTGCATTTTCCCTATTTTCTCCTGACATTAAGCATTTGTCACAATCATCATTTTTAATGACTGTATATTATATTCCACTCTATGGACTGAGAATAATTTATTCAACCATTGCTGGGCATGTAAGTTGTTGAAAATTTTTCTGTATTAAAAACAAACATATTTAACAAACATTTTTATATGTAAATTCTTTACCTCTCTAATTATTTCCCTGGGCTAGATTCTGTAAGTGAACTTACCAGGTTGAAGAGAAGAAACATTTTTTCAGGCTCTTAACATGTAATGACAGTCCACTTTCCAGACAGATGGCACTTTTTTACCTTCCCAGAGGATATGCACTGCAAGATCACTACATTTTTAGCCAGCATTGCCTACTAAAAATTTTTTCCTATCTTTGGTTAATTTGGTAGGTAAAATGATGCCTGCTGTTTAATTTTTATTTATTTGATTACATGTAGGATGAACAGAGTTTGACATGTTTGTCAGCTCCTTGTACTACTGTTCCTGTAAATTTTATTTTATTTTATTTTATTTATTTATTGAGATGGAGTTTCGCTCTTGTTGCCCAGGCTGGAATGCAATGTCATGATACTGGCTCACCGCAACCTCCACCTCCCAGGTTCAAGCGATTCTCCTGCCTCAGCCTCCCAAGTTGCTGGAATTATAGGCATGCGCCACCACACCCAGCTAATTTTGTATTTTTAGTAGAGACGGGGTTTCTCCATGTTGGTCAGGCTGGTCTCGAACTTGTGACCTCAGGTGATCCACCTGCCTTGGCCTCCCAAAGTGCTTACAGGCACGAGCCACAATGCCTATCCTTATTTATTTATTTATTTGTTTATTTATTTATTTATTTATTTGAGACTGGATCTTACTCTGTCCTCACCCAGGCTGGAGTGCAGTGGCATGATCTCAACTCACTGCCACCTCTACCTCCCAGGTTCAAGCGATTCTCCTGCCTCAGCTTCCCTAATGGCTGGGATTACAGGTGCCTGCCACCACGCCCAGCTAACTTGTGTATTTTTAGTAGAGATGGGAGTTCATCATGTTGGCCAGGCTGGTCTTGAACTCCTATCCTCAGTGTGCTACTACTTTAATAGGGAGTGAAATCCCAGGAAGCAGGAGAGAAGGGCAAAGAGAGTAAAACAGCAAAGGAGGAGGATCTATTCCAGGTCGCGTTATTGAACCAACTGCTGATAAGTACAATTGCTTAATCCCACGGTTTAGTCCTTCAAGAAGCCATGTAAACTGACTGTATCCCAGAATAGTTTATGTGAGAAAAGAAAGTGGGGAGGGTTGAGCCATTGGTTCCCATCTCCCGCTGGTTAAAGAATTCATGCCATGTTGCATAACTGTATTGCACGGTGGGTGTCCCATCTCTCTGCATTGTCATGAGAGCAGGCCAGTAGCTTCTGCTGCCCTGTACCTACACCATCCACAGAATGCTTAGTGAATATTTGACTGCAATGACTTTTCATAAAGTTCAGCTTTCTGCTATTTGATCATTTGCATCCCAGTGTGCTTTCCCCAATTTGAGATGTTTTATTAATCTGTTAAATTTTCTCATTTGAGTAGCACTTACATAATCACCAGATGATTTCACATGCTCAGTGGCATTTGGATTCTAAAGCCAGATCATTGTCCTTCTACTCTCAATATGGTTAAAATGAAAAAACGTTAAGTGACATGCAAACTAGCTCTAAGAGATTCAACATTGACCAACATAGGGGTTCCAGAAATTAAGAATGGAGAGAACAAGGGGAAGGAAATAACTAAAGAACTCAGACGGGGAAAAATTGCTAGATCAGTTAAGTAACAATTAAATATTTGGCTAACATAATAAGCTTGACTTAGTAGATATCTGTGTTCTTATAGGACCTTCCACATACAGATATTCTTTTCAACAACCCACGGACTAGTTTTAACATTGCCTATGTAATATGTCACCAAGAAAATTTACATAAATTCCCCCAAATAATCTTACGACCCATACTGTTCACAGAACATTAAAGCTAGAAATTAACAACAAATATAGCAAAACATCTCTTTTCTCTCATTTTTTGTGTATGAGACAGGGTCTCACGCTATGCTCAGGCTGGAGGGCAATGGTGTGACTGCAACACTTTGGAAGGCTGGAGGATTGCTCGGGCCCGGGATTTCAAGGCTACATGGTGTGACCCCACCTTTACAAAAATTTTTAAAAATTAAAAAAATAAAAAATAGAAACAGGTTATTAAATATAAGAGCATACTCTGTACAACTCTTAGGGAAAATGTAAACCATCTAAATTGATTTAAGAAATAGTATTAAACCTAAATACACCACCAATAATGGAAAAAAAAAGATTTAAGATCTACCACCAGAAAAGACACGAAGCCAAGGTGGTTTTATGGTAAGTTGTGCCAAAAAAATTCCTGTGTTCGAACTTTCAGAGCTTAGGGAAACATAAAGATCTTACAAACTCATTCTATGAGTTGCTATAATGCTGATATCTAAGTGTACAATGATTTGAGCAAGAACAGAAGATAAAACTGGGCATAGTGGCTCATGCCTGTAATCATAGCACGTTGGGAGGCTGAGACAGGCAGATCACTTGAGCTCAGCAGTTTGAGACCAGTCTGGGCAACATAGCAAAACCCTGTCTCTATAAAAAAAAAAATACAAAAATTGGCCAGGTGTGGTGGTGTGCACCTGTAGTCTCAGCTACTTGGGGGGCTGAGGCAGGAGGATCACTTGAACCAAAGAGGTTGAGGCTGCAGTGAGCCAAGATCACACCACTGCACTTCAGTCTAGGTGACAAAGTAAGACCCTGTCTCAATCAATCAATCAATAGAAAGCCAAAGGCTAAATTTGCTTATGAACGCAGGTTTTAAAATCCTAAATGAAATATTAGCAAATTGAATCAGTGTATTAAAAGTATAATCGAAGGATGGCCTCATCCTCATCTGAAGAGGGCTCCTCAGATATCCTAAGGATGGATATCTGTTAATGCAATTCACTATGTTAATGAACCAAAGAGGAAGGAATGACCATTTCAACTGATGCAACCAAAAAAGCGTTTAATGAAATCTAATACTCTTTCATGATTCAAAACAAAACAAAACTTTTTTTTGTTTTGTTTTGAAATAGAGAATGAAATGTCCTTGACTTGATAAAGTATCCATCAGAAACCTACAGAGAAGGTTGTACCTACTGGGGATGTGTTAGAAATGTCTTAAAGTCAGTATTGAGACAAGCAGGGCTGATACTATTGCCATTAGTCAGTACTGAGACAAACGTTGGTGCCATTGCCATTATTAAGCAACACTGGAGTACCTAGCCATTTTAGTAAGACAAGAAAAGGAAATCAGAGGGATATATCATAAGAGGCTGAAGTGGGAGGATCACTTGAGCCTGACAGGTTAAGGCTACAGTGAGCTGTGATTGCATCACTTCCCTCAGCCTGGGTGACAGAATGAGACCCTGTCTCAAAATAATAATTATAATAATAATAAGAAGAACATATATAGAGAGAGTGCAGTGGCATGATCTTGGCTCACTGCAACCTCCATCTCCTGGGTTCAAGCAATTCTCCTGCCTCAGCCTCCCAAGTAGATGGGATTACAGGCATGTACTACCATGCCCAGCTAATTTTTGTAATTTTAGTAGAGACAGGGTTTCACCATGTTGGCCAGGCTGGTCTTGAACTCCTGACTTCAGGTGAGCCACACACACTTTGGCCTCCCAAAGTGCTGAGATTATAGGTGTGAGCCACCATACTTAGCCTAAAATAAAATATTAAATACATTTTAACATTTATTATATTTATATATTACATATACTTTTTGTATAATTTGTATATATACATATAAAAATTATAAATACATATACATATACAAATACAATCTTTATATTTGAGGCTCACTTCTTTGTTTATGTAGTGTTTGTTTCCAAAAGCTTCCTTTATTATCTCTCACAAAAATGAGAACAGAATGCACACACCACACCTACCTGCCCTTCATTCCAAAACCATTAATTTATTACATTGGAAGAGATCTGTTTTCTCTCTCTCTCTCTCTCTCTCTCTCTCTCTCTTTCTCTTTAGACCTCCTCTGTGAACAAAGATCTGATTTTTGTGCATTCTGATTCTGAAATACCTATTTATTACAAGAACTCTGTAAATGGACGGCTAAAATGACTTTAATTCCATCCTAACATACTCCCTAATAGAGAATTAGCCCTTTGGTCCTGTTTCCCAGCATCTGGATTCCCATTCCATAAGCATCACTCACAGGATTACTCTGCCGGGTGCAGGAGAATTGGAGGCTGAGTAAGCCCCAGGCTAGTGCAACTGGCACGTCTCAAGCCAGACACCCAGGAGGCTTCTGGGACACCCCCTTTTGCTCACTCTGTCCCTAATTCCAAGCTGCCACCAGACCCATCAACCTGACCTCCTACCTATTGATCTTGTCCCTCCACCGCCCCGCAGGCCATAAGCACCTGCTCCCTGGACCACTGCACCAGCCGCCTCCTGGCTTCTCTGCCTCCAGTCCTGCCTGCATTGCTAACACCTTCTCCACCCTACAGCTGAGGGATGGATCTTTTAAAAATGCAAATCAAGCCTAGGCAACAGAGCAGGATCCTGTCTCTACAAAAAGTAAAATATAAAAAAAAAATTACCCAGGCGTGGTGGTGTGCACCTGTAGTTCCTGGTACTTAGCAGGCTGAGGCAGGAGAATCGCTTGAACTCAGGAGGTGGAGGTTGCAGTGAGCCGAGATGGTGTCACTGCACTCTAGCCTGTGCAATAGCGCAAGACTCCGTCTTAGAGTGAGGACCAAAGCCCTCACTGCGGTCTACACACACTCAAGGATCTGGGCCCTGCCTGCCGACCCAGCAGCAGGCCAGAGCTTACCCAACCTTCCTCTGTCCTCTCTTACTTCCTCAAATATGCCACGTTCGCTCCTACTTCAGGGCCTTCTGCTAGTCCTGCCTGCAGCCTCTCACCTCATTCATCCCTACTGAGCTCAGCATTTGGCTTTCATTTTCCTTCTGCAGGGGAAGCTGCCCCAGTCCTATTACAGCAAACCCCTGGCTATTTGCTCCCATAGTTCCTATGCAGTTATTTACTCAGTAGCTGTCTCTATCGCTGAGCAATGAAGTCCAGAAGGGGTAGGATCTGTGTCTACTTTGTTCCTTGCAGTATTCTGGGACCCCATCACAGAGCCTGGCTCATATAGGACTTAATGAATGAATGAGTGAATGGGTGAAGGAATGAATGAGTGGTCCAGCTGTATTACCAGACAGATTGTGGCAGGGGCAACAGTTGCTGTGGGGGTTTGAGGAGGCTGTCTCTGCCTGGGAGGTGGGGAAGGCAGGGAAGAGCCTAAGGAAGCCTTGAAGGCAGAGTGTGGCTTCATGGGCAGGGAAGGGAAAATGACATTCTAGACTCAGCCCCTACACAAGTGTGAGGCAGTCTCCCATGGTTGTCAGGTCAGAGTGGGGCGAGACAGAGATAAGCCCGCGACTGTGGGTGAGCTCAGCCTGGGAGGGGCTCTACATACCAAAAAAAGGACTGAACCTTATTGTGTAGTTAGTGGGAAAACCTGGGAAGGTGTGTTAGGCAATCTTTCCCCACCCCTGCCTCTTCCCATCCCTCCCCTGCTTTCCTTCCTTCTGGAGATAGGGAGCAAGATCTCCAGGGGCCAGGCAGGTGCTTCTGGTTGGAAAGGTCAACCAGGGCTTGTTGGGTCCACTGGACTCAGCAGATCCCTTTCTTGGCTCTGTCCCCAGATGTATACGGCAGAGCTAGAGTGGTAGAAAAAGGGAGACACACTTCTCAGGGCCACCACACTCACCCAGCAGGGATCTGGGAGCCCTGGAAGCACCCGGGACCTCAGCCTCAAGGGTGGACACTGGAGGGAGGAGTTGAGGGAGCAGGCACCCATCAGTGAGAATGATGAGTTGACAGCCCTGCTGACAAGTGTCGGGGGGAAGGTGCCACCTCCCCGTGTTTCTTCTGAGCTGTTTGCTTTGCCTTGGTACACTTGAGGGGATGGAAGTGCTCGGCCTTCAGAGCTCCAGGTTTGGGGCACAAAAGGTTCCACTTTGCCCAAAGCCAGGCAAAGGCTCCTCTCTCTGAGCAGAGGTTGCTGAGTCATGGGAGTTCCGGGTGGCCCTGCACCCAGGATTCACAGCTGCCTTGACATCACCAGTGTCCCAGGTGAAGGCACAAACTCCCGGCCTGAGGTGAGGCTGAGGGAGACAAGAGCCTGCCAGGCTAGGCCAGCAGCTCCTGTGGGCTCAGACCCCTGCTCTCCTGGCTCTTCTGCTGACATTTCAAATCTTTCAGAATTCCTTTTATTTACTTATTTATTTATATTTTCGAGATGGAGTCTTGCTCTGTCATCCAGGCTGGAGTGCAGTGGCACCATCTTGGCTCACTTCAACCTCTGCCTCCTGAGTTCAAGTGATTCTCCTGCCTCAACCTCCCAAGTAGCTGGGACTACAGGCACGTGCCACCATGCCCAGCTAATTTTTGTATTTTTAGTAGAGACAGGGTTTCACTCTGTTGGCCAGGCTGCTCTGGAACTCCTGACCTCAAGTGATCTACCCGCCTTGGCCTCCCAAAGTGCTGGGATCACAGGTATGACTTTTACTATCTTTAGGTAACTGCTATATATAATGCATGACCCAACATTTTGTCATCTTTGCAATCCTTCTTTATTTTATTTTATTTTTCCTGTAATATGTTGGCGTTTGAGATTATTTTGTTGGGTTTGGCTACAAGGAAGGCTAGATGTGCCTCAGAATCTCCTCAAAACTTCTTGTGCGTTATCAACCAGCTCAGTCTCCTCTGAATTAGATCTGCCTTCTCATCTGGGAAAGGTAGATCTTTAACACGTGGTTGGAAGCTGTTGAAGGAAGAAGCCAAGATGTGGCTTCTGAAGAGCAGGCAGGAGGGTCCCTGGCCATAAATATGTCCTTGATAACGGCCTGAAATCCCACTCTTAGAATTTTATTCCTTTGAAGTTGCACGAGTACCTGGGAAGAATACTGCGTTCAATCCTGACTACTTACCAACCTGTAAAGATATGTTTATAGCCAAGGGTTCACAGGATGGGCCAAGGAAGAGCAGGGGGACAGCCAGCTTTCCAGGTAGGCCCTAACATAGCGTCCAGATTTTGAGGTTGCTTTAGTTATCTACTGTGTAACAAACCACTGCAAAACGTAATAGCTTAAAGCAATGATGTATTGTTTCTCAAAATTCTGTATGTTGGCTATTTGGACAGTTCGATTGGTCTCACCTGGGATCACTTAGAGAGCTACAGTGACAGACTTGGGCTGGATGGTCCAAAGTGACCTCATGCACATGTCTAGCAGTGAGTGCGGGTTACCAGCTGTTTAAGTGGCCTCTCCTCCTCCAGTAGATTAACTGAACTTCATCAAGGTACAGTGGTCTCAAGGTTATAAGAAGGTGATCATAGGAGCTGGAAGACCTGTGGCCAGGTGTGGTGGCTCACCCCTGTAATCCTAGCACTTTGGGAGGCCGAGGTGGGCGGATCACTTGAGGTCAGGAGTTGAAGACCAGCCTAGCCATCATGGTGAAACTCTGTCTCTACTAAAAATAGAAAAATTAGCCTGGCGTGGTGGCGCATGCCTGTAATCCCAGCTACTTGGGAGGCTAAGGCAGGAGAATCGCTTGAACCCGGGAGGCGGAGGTTGCAGTGAGCTGAGATCATGCCATTGCACTTTAACCTGGGCAACAGAGTGAGACTCTGTCTCAAAAAAAAAATCTCTTTTGGGAAGATACATATTTCTTTGCTTTCCACTTTCTTGTGCCCTTCTGCTTAAACAAACTTTGGGCTTCAGCAGATTAAGTACAAGTCCAATAAAATGCAGCTGGAAAACAAGCATCAACAAATTAATGAAAATAACACACAAAGGGCAGCCTTGACTTGTGATGGGAGGAGAAGATGCTTGTTTTTAAGGAAAGGTCTTGTTGTTTACGATGAATATGGAAGGAGGGTTGGGGACAAGAACACCCGCAGACCAAGACAAATGGAGAATTGAAGGAAAAAAACCCTGTGAAAGCAAAAAGTGCTGGAGAGGCTGACTCCTCCCCCCGCTCAGAGCTGTGTTAGGGTGGAATGGGGCTAGCTGAAGCCCAGTGGGGAGATTTCTTTTCTAGGCTGGGCGGACCCACAGGGGCCATCACTCAATCACTTGGAGGTGAAACCAGTTCAGCCCAGCCTTCATCATTTTCTTGAAGCAGTCTGTATTTTCTGCGTTACTTCTAGCTGCCAGGGTGTGTGTGACCTTTTCCTTGTTACACTGAAACCCCCCTGAGGGAGGTGTCCAGGAGACAGAGGTTGCAGTGAGCCGAGATCATGCCACTGCACTCCAGCCTGGGTGACAGAGTGAGACTCCATCTCAAAAAATAATAATAAATAATAAAAAAGTCAAAGCAACAAATATATTGCAAATGAGCTTTATTAGTTAGTTTTTTGTGGGGAGGGGTGAACATGGAGAGTTAAAAAGAGGTAGGAAATAAAAAAGTCAAAAGATCATCTGAATACATCCCTGTCTTAGAGAACTTCCAGATAAGCCCAAGAGACAGATTTCAACACAGCCTTGGGTTAATTGCCCATTTAGGTCCTTGCCCTGTGGCCTGTTGTTTTCCACAGACTGTGTCCCCATGAGACTCAGTCGTCTTCTCTCAAGCACCCCCATGGAGTCATTTCAGCCCAGCTGCAGACCAGGAGAACATGAATGGAAGAAGGACTAAGTCCACACTGCAGTGGCCGCAAGAGGGGATTCAAGATCTAATATTCTGAGCAGTTTCCAGACAGTGGAGAACGAAGCCCAGGCTGGGGTCCAGAGGTGGGGATCAGGCAGGAGCAGGAGCAGCCAAAGCCCTTGAAGAATGCCAAAGGGCAAACTGCAGAAAGTGAGTTCAGGTGTCAGGTCCTAAAGACAAGAGGAGGGTTGTAAGTGGGAGAGGACTCAGGGGCCCTGGAATGAGTGGGAGCAGGTTGGGCCAGAAGTGGGAAAGCTATCACCTCCACGAGTGACAGGGAGCATTCCCAGGACTGCAGAAGTGCCCACTGTGATGCCGTGGATGGACTGGGTCAGGCGTTCAGGCGCTTGCACCAGGACAGACGCTTCGTCCCTGGCCTCCCAGCCGTAGCCATGGTCCTCAACGAGCAAGCCCCGCAAAGTAGCCCCAAGCCGGGGCAGAGGTGCTCGGCGTGAATGCATCCTACACTCTGCCAATCAGCCCTGATCCATGACAAAGTTTTTGTCCATCAGCTACAAACTGGAAAAAAAAAAAAAAAGAACATAAATGAGCTTTTAGTAATGTTCATTTTTGTTTATAGTTTAAATTCTGATATTATGGTTGTTCTACTTTTGGTGAAAAGATGGCTTTTCTTTTATGAAGTCATGGTGATGGGAGGTGATAGGGCTTTTTTTGGTTGTTTCACTTGCCTCACTATGCCAGGCACAGTGGCTCACGCCTGTAATCCCAGCACTTTGGGAGGCTGAGGAGGGCGGATCACCTGAGGTCAGCAGTTCGAGACCAGCCTGGCCAACATAGTGAAACCTCATGTCTACTAAAATACAAAAATTAGCCAGGCTTGGTGGCAGACACCTGTAATCCCAGCTACTCAGGAGGCTGAGGCAGGAGAATCACTTGAACCTGAGAGGTGGAGGTTCCAGTGAGCTGAGATTGCGCCATTGCACTCCAGCCTGGGTGACAGAGAGAGACTCCGTCTCCACATACACACACACACACACACAAACTGCCTTACTTGGCTAAATTTAAAAGTTGACAACAATTTGGTTCCCAGATTTATGAGGAAAATAGATATATATATAAAAATATATATATATATATATATATATATATATATATATATTTTGAGATTGAGTCTGGCTCTGTCGCCCAGGCTAGAGTGCAGTGGCTCAATCCCAGCTCACTGCAACCTCCTCCTCCCAGATTCAAGCGATTCTCCTTTCTCAGCCTCCTGAATAGCTGGAATTACAGGTGCATGCCACCACGCCTGGCTAATTTTTGTATTTTTAGTAGAGATGGGGTTTCACCTTGCTGGCCAGGCTGGTCTCAAACTCCTGACCTCAAGTGATCCGCCCACCTCGGCCTCCCAAAGTGCTGAGATCACAGGTGTGAACCACCGTGCCAGGCCTAGTTGCTGTCTTAAATGGAAGCACATGAAAGTGCTTCTCCACTAAGGTAGAAGGAGCCTCCCTTTCAAACTCTCTTTGTCACTGCTGCTAAACGTCCCTTTTCCCAATGCTGCTGGGAGTTTGACCCATTGATTTCTGCGGACCTTCAGCAAATAGGTGTTCCCTGGACTCTGGCTGGCTATCTGGAGGCTGCCTTTGCCTGGAGCTTTGCAGGCACCTTCCTTCAGAGATCTCGTACCTACTAACACCCAGGTGCATCCTTCGTTCTTTCCTGGCTTTATCCAAATGACAGTCAAGCTGCCTGAGGCTAAGGAGGATGATCTCTGAGTCCTACATATAGATGGTGTATAAGAGTTAAAAAAGGTATGATTTTAAAAAAAGAACGTGTGATTCAAGGGACCCTATGGTCCCTCAAAGTACATAAAAACAGAAAAACCAGGATGCTGAAAATGAGGCTATTAATTGTAAATAAGAAGAAAATGCTAGTCGATTGAAATAGGCAGTATGGCCTTGGTCATTCATGAGGAAAGAATGGACCCTGTCCTGGGAGTTGGCTTTGGAAGAACCCACTGTGGCAGAACCAGTCAAACGCTCCATCATCTAGTACCTAGAAGCTTTCAATTTCCTGCCAACAAGCCACCAAGGTCTGCCTGAGCCTTGGTGTCTAAAAAGCCCACGATTGGCCAGGCACGGTGGCTCACATCTGTAATCCCAGCATTTTGAGAGGCTGAGGCAGGCAGATCACTGGAGGCCAGGACTTTGAGACCAGTCTGGCCAACATGGTGAATCCCTGTCTCTACTAAAAATACAAAAATCAGTTGGGTGTAGTGTCACATGCCTGTAATCCCAGAAACTTAGGTGGCTGAGGCATAAGAATCCCTCAAACCCGGGAGGCAAAGATTGCAGTAAGCCAAGATCGAGCCACTGCACTCCAGCCTAGGCAACGGAGTGAGATTCCATCTCAGTAAATCAATAAATACATACATAGCCTACGATTAAACCAGGCATGGTGGCCCAGGTCTGTAGTCCCAGCTACTCAGGAGACTGAGGTAGGAGAATCCCTTGTACCCAGGAGTTCAAGGCTGCGGTGCACAATGATTACACCTGTAAATAGCCCCTGCACTCACACCTGTGCAATACAGCAAGACCTCATCTCTAAAAAATAAAAGCCCAAAAGCCCATGATCTGACTCACCAAAAGGTGTGTATTCAAGGTACTGTCTTCAGCGCCTAGCTGAACCTATTGAAGCCTGAAGAAAAAGGAAAAATCAGTAATACAGGTTCTGTCTTCATTGAAAATATTGCTATTTTGCTTCTCATGGATTTTTTTGCACTAATTTGGATGTTGAAAATATTGCATTAAACATTATTTATCCTGAGTATTGGGTTTTGTAGGCATTCCCTTAAATTTCGTGCCTAAGGTGAGTGCCTCACTCTCCTAGTGACAGTCCTGGCACAGTTATGTCTACAAAGACTAATAAGATTTACCTGTTAGCAAGCTTCTACTCTAATAAACATACTTAGCTCATTAGATTAGCTCGTTGATACCAGCCCCATCAGCTCACATAATTGCTTCCCTGGCCCTTGCTTATCCAGAAAGTAGAGTCCTGTCTCAAAGTTTTTAGCCGGTGGCCGGGGTTAGGTGCAGTGGCTCACACCTGTAATCCCAGCATTTTGGGAGGCCAAGGCAGGCGGATTACCTGAGGTCAGGAGTTCAAGACCAGTCTGACCAACATGGAGAAACCCCATCTCTACTAAAAATACAAAATTAGCCAGGTGTGGTGGTGCATGCCTGTAATCCCAGCTACTCGGGAGGCTGAGGCAGGAGAACTGCTTGAACTCGGGAGGTGGACATTGTAGAGCCAAGATCGCGCCACTGCCCTCCAGTCTGGGCAACGAGAGTGAAACTCCATCTCAAAACAAAACAAAACAAAAGTTCTTAGCCCGTGGCCATGTCTGTACTCTCTGCTGCCAAACCCTTTCCAGACCCTTATACTCACTGCCTGGCTGGGCCTTCTGCTGACACTGTCAGACCCTCTGAACACTGAGCACCACTCTAGGAAGAAGCAGTAGGTGCTCTCTAATTCTGGGCCCCTACGCTCCCTGGCCCACCTGGACTCTTTCCCATTCATCTGCATCTGACTCTCTCAGGCCTCATTCCATCCTCCCAGAAGTTCTTCCTTTACTGCTCGCCTCCGGGTTAGATCTTCCCTGAACAAATACCCCACCTGTGTGTGAATCCTTCTAGTTTCTGGGTCTCATGCCTTCCCTAAGCAATGCAAACCTCAAGTCAAGCACTGCACTCTTGCCGCAGGACTGGGGGTTGTTACTTTAATCACCCCATCGAGAGCATACCATGTGTCACTGACCCATGCTTTACTTGTTTTAGACCACATGCACCTCATCGCAACCTTATGAGTAGATACTGCTGTCATCTCCATTTTACAAACGAGCGAACCAAAGCCCAGAGAGGCAAAGTTATTTGCCCAAGTTCACACAGCCAGGAAGTGGCAGAAACAGGCTATGCACTCAGTTTCTAGAGGCCGGCTCTTAACTATCATGTTACCTAACTTCTCCTTAAAGTCTAAGAAGCCCTGCGTGGGAAAGTTTGGAATCAGATGAGTCTCAGATTCAAATCCCAGATGTTCAGTTTACGAGCTCCGTAGCTGTGGGTGTCACTTTCATTCTCCCGGTCTCAGCTCTCTCATCTTGCAGGGTTTTGTAAGAACTGACATTAGGCCCTCAATACACAGTAGACACAACGATGACCCCCAACCTTTCCTGCGTTAAAACCCTGGCAACCACAAACATGCCATGAGCAGGGCCTAAGGCACTTAATTCCACACACTGGAAATGTCATAACAGCTGAAAAGAGTAAAGCCAGTTTTATTTGTAAAGCATTTTACTGCTGATGGAGGAGGTGAAGTGTGCCCTGCGTTTGAGGGTTTGCAGCATGGACTCTAGAGGCCAGCTACCGAAGTTGAATTCTGGATTCCACAATCGTGTGTGACTTGTTTTGGCAAGTTTCTGTCTTTTTTTTTAAGAGATGGAGTCTTGTGCTGTCTCCCAGGCTGGAGTGCAGTGGCACAATCATGGCTCACTGCAGCCTTGACCTCCTGGGTTCAAGAGATCCTCCATCTCAGCCTCCCAAACCTGGCCTCCCAAAGTGTTGGGATTACAGGCGTGAGCCACCATGCCCGGCCTCCTATGTCACCACCATTTTGCAGTCCGGGAAACAAAGACACTAAGGGGTTGAAGGATTTACTCAATATCCCTCAGCTTTTGCAGAGTGGACCCCAGATTGTAATTCAGAGCCTCTGGTTAAACGCTTGCTGTCTCCTCCATTTCACCGAGGAGTTTCTTATTTCCATTTCTGACATGACTGCAATTGGCTCTGATTCCCAAGTCACGGGTTTCCAACTGTATTAATGCACTCCTGCAAAAGTCAGGCTCCTCCTCACAGGCTCTGCTGCTGTTTGGAGCAGGCCTGGGCTGCTTCGGCTGCTGTGTATGGCACAGCTCCCCGACAGAGCGCTTGCTGCACAAGGATGACCTTTGGCGGGGCAGACATTAGCCTCCATCAGGCGCCTAATTATGCAAACCCTGAACAGGAGACTGAAGAGGAGACTGCCCTGCCCAAGGACGATTGATGAGGCTGGCTGGTTTTATCTTCCCCATTGTATAGGCCAGAGGCTTCATCATGGATGCAGCTCAGCTGCGGTATCAGCTGCTTTGTGGCAGGCGCTGGGGCGATGAAGGGTGAACTGGGTTAATATAATGTGCTGGTGACTCATTCCCAGGAAAGAACCTGTGATGGATCATTAAGCTGTCTTGAAACTTATTTCAGGCCCACACCCGCAAGATGAGCGCTCTCAATTTGTTTATCGGGTCTCCAACAATAGGCCACTATTCTCCTTCCCCACAACTCAGTTACACAATCTTTCCCCTCGTGTCTTTCAGCCACCTACTGAAAATCTGTCTGTACGCTGAGCACGCACTCCCCATCCCTCTACCAAATGCCTGGCTGGCGCGTCATCCCCGGCTTTGATGGGTACATTCACTTCCCTGGCGCTGGCTTCCCCTAAGATGGAGGGACTTACTCTCCTGCCTGAGCCCTCACATGGGCAGATTTGGTTATTTTCCCTCTCCCTCCCTGCTGCTGAAGTCTTCTCCCCCTCACTGGCCCCACACTGGATCTGGACCCTCAGTTGTTCATCTTCCTGCCTGTCCTGGTTCTCCCATTTCTCCTTTAATCCAAAGTTCTTGGGTTGATCCCTTTTAAAAAGAAATTATTTTATTCTTTAAAGCGATATATATAAATAATTCGTGTTTATTATAGAAAAAAGAATCAGGTATAATCTTGCCACTCAGAAATAATCTGTTAACATTTCTGCAGTGAGGCATGGTGGCTCATGCCTGTAATCCCAGCAACTTTGGGAGGCCGAGGCAGGTGGATCACGAGGTCAGGAGTTCAAGACCAGACTGATCAGCGTGGTGAAACCCTGTCTCTACTAAAAATACAAAAATTAGCCAGGCGTGGTGCCTGTAATTCCAGCTACTCGGGAGGCTGAGACAGGAGAATCACTTGAACCTGGGAGGTGGAGGTTGCCGCGAGCAGAGATCGCACCACTGCACTCTAGCCTGGGCTACAGTGCGAGACTCTGTCTCAAAAAAATAAATGAATAAAATAAAATAAAAGAATTAGCCGGTCATGGTGGTGTGCGCCTGTGGTCCCAGCTACTCAGGAGGCCGAGGTGGGAGGATTGCTTGAGCCTAGGCAGTCAAGGCTGCAGTGAGCTGTGATTGCGCCACTGCATTCCATCCTGGGTAACAGAGCAAGGCCTGATCTCAAACAGCAACAACGGAAGCATGTTTTTAGGGTATAATCTCTTGGACCTCGCCTCATTCCAATTATCTCTGTGCCCATCTTCGCTGGGACACTTCTCATAGGTGTCCCCATGGTGCACTGGGAGTATGCCGATGCCACTTCAACTTGCTTTTTTCTTTTAAAATTGGTAAGATGCCACTTCTTAGTGAGCCTCTACTGCAGAATAAGATGTATTTGTCAGCTTGCGTGTGGATTGGATTGTGGAATCACCTTCCTTGAGGCCTCTGCGCGGCTCCAAGTGAGAATGTCTTGCCTGCATTTTTGGAATAGCCTCCTCCTGGTTATGTGGCCTCCAGAGTGAACAGAACAAGACGCTAACACATCAGGTCATTCCTCTGGTTGCAACCTTCAGTGGCTTTGCATCCTGATTTGGGACAGGCTCGGGATCATCTCCCTCCTGTGTCTCTTCAGAACATGAGGCTTGCTTGCCTTTCCAGTTTCTTCGCTTGCCTCCTTACTGGGGGTGTTCACACTGTAATCTCATCAGACAGTTTGCTCTTCCTAGAATGGGATGGCTCTTTGCATCCCAGGATCGTTGCACGGGCTGCTCCCGCTGCCTGGAGTCAGTTTCCCTCCCCTATTTCTTGTGTGACTAATATTCCTACTCTTCCTTCAAGGCTTAGTCCCGATATCACCTCCCCTAACTAAATATCACCTCCCCTAACTACCCCGCCCCATCTTGTCTCTTGTCACTTATGCAGGTCTTCTGTGTGGAGACGTCACATTCCACTGTTAGACTTTGATTCATTACAAATCTGTCATCTATCGTCCTCACCAGACTAGGAGCTACCTGAGGGCAGAGATTGTATTTTTTGTTTCTTTTTTTTTTTTTTAGACAGGGTCTCCCTCTGTCACCAGGCTGGAGTGCCGTGGTGCAATCATGGCTCACTGCAGCCTCAACTTCCTAGGCTCAAGTGATCCACCCATCTTGGCCACCCAAAATGCTGGGATTACAGGTGTGAGCCACCATCCCTGGCTAATTTTTGTATTTTTGGTAGAGACAAGGTCTCACCATCACCTCCTAACTCTCAAACTCCTGCCCTCAAGCGATCCACCCATCTTGGCCTCCCAAAGTGCTGGGATTACAGGCGTGAGCCACCATCCCTGCTAATTTTTGTATTTTGTGTAGAGACAGGGTCTCACCACCTTGCCCAGGCTGGTCTTGAACTCCTGGTCACAAGCAATTCACCCATCTTGGCCTCCCAAAGTACTGGGATTACAGGTGTGAGCCACGAGCCACCTCCAGGGATTGTATTTTTTAACTTTTTTTTTTTTTCTTCAGCCAGTCACAAAAAATCTGGCCCAGAATACATATTGAGTTCAAGAGGATTTTTGTTTTTTACTGACTAGAATATAAGAATAAAAATTATACCTATAGCTGCTCAATGTTATTGTTGCTTCAGAGGTGAGCATTTTTATTAGATCTAGGTATAGAATAAATTTCAAAATTGACTCAGACAACAAGTTTGTACAAACCTATGATGATAATGCTTTACATTAGGTAAATTACCTCATGTGAATTATTTAATTTAATCTCTTCTCAACCTCACAATAGCCACATGAGGTGGGAGTAATTTTAAGTTACAGATTAGCCAGACTCGGATACATCAGGACGTTACAAATAGTAAAAACAGGACCAGGATTTGAACCAAAGTCAAAATAATGACCTGAAACAAAATGATTAGGACTCAATTGTCTTTAAAGTTTTCTGGGGCTAGGCACGGTGGCTCACCCTGGGAGGCCAAGGCCGGCAGATCCTTTGAGCTCAGGAGTTCTAGACCAACATAGAGAGACTCCGTCTCTACAAAAATATACCAAAATTGGCCGGGTGTGGTGGCATGCAGCTATAGTCTCAGCTACTTAGGGGGCTGAGGTGGGAGGATCACTTGAGCCAGGAGGTGGAGGCTGCAGTGAGCTGAGATCAAGCCACTATACTCCAGCCTGGGTGACAGAGTGAGACTCTGTCTCAAAAATAAATAAATAAATAAATAAATAAAGATTTTTGGGTGCAGAAATTGGTTTCCAAAAGGAATATCCCCAAACCGTGCCCCTTCATCACCTGGTTCCTCATAATTTAGCAGCTGAATAATCACAGGTTCACATCTTTCTCAAAGGTTACTGGGTGTGCTGGCACATTCCTATGGTCTCAGCTACTCAGGAGGCTGAGATGGGATGATTGCTTGAGTCCCTGAGTTCATGTCTGGCTGGGCAACACAGTAAGACCCTGAGTCTTAAAAAAATGTAACTAGGGGACTTATGACTAAATCTTTCCCCTTCCTTCATCTCAGCTATGATAACTTTCACCAGTCGTCTTTCCTCAACCAACCATTTTCTGCTTAACTTGGAAAAGTGGTAGATTGTTTCCCACAAACAAGGGACTGCTCATCCAGGTAACATATTTGGTGCATTGATGTCTTGAAGATCTTAACAGAAGAACTCTGATGATACTGGATGTTCTTTATGTGTAGAAAAGTGCCTTGTTTTCCTTAAGGTTCTCATTCACTCAAAAACATTTACAGAGGACTTAATCATCACAGATAATAGCAGTAGCTAACATTTATTGAAGGCTTAGTATGTGATAATATGAATAGTAATTCATTTAATCCTCAACAACCCTTAGGCAGGAGCTATTGTTATGACAGTCTGTAGATGAGGAAACTGAGACAGACAGGGCAAGTAATTTGCCCAAAGTCATGAGGCCTATGGTACACTGCCTCTCCCCCCATGCACAAGGCTCTCAGCTAGCTTAGGGTAAATGACACAGGTCCTGTCCTCATGGAGCTTATGTGCTCTTGCAAGAGAGATATGGAACAAGGAACTGTGGTACTTGGTGCTGGGGACACATGCAAGGCGATAAGAGGTAGAAGAAAGAAACGTTGGATCGGGCACGGTGGCTCACGCCTGTAATCCTAGCACTTTGGGAGGCTGAGGCAGGCAGATTGCTTGAGGTCACGGGTTCAAGACCAGCCTGGCCAACATCATGAAACCCTGTCTCTACTAAAAATGCGAAACATTAGCTGGGCACGGTGGCGCACACCTGTAGTCCTAGCTACTCAGAAGGCTGAAGCAGGAAAATCGCTTGAACCTGGGAGGCAGAGGTTGCAGTGAGCCAAGATTGCACCACTGCACTCCAGCCTGGGTGGCAGAGCGAGACTCCATCTCAAAAAAAAAAAGAAAGAGTTGGATTGCTGGACTGCTAGCTGATGATGTCAAAGGAATCAGAGAGGAGGTGACATGTTAGCTGGATCCTAAAGGACAAGCAGAAGTTCAGTAGGTTGACAAGGGTGGGGCTTGTTGCAGAAAACCATCTTTTGCAAAAGAGGATAAAACACGTGCAATGTGGAGGTGGAAGAAGAATAACTTGCCTGAAGAACAGTGAGAATTTCCAAGGGATTGGCTGTCAGGGTCCACAGGGGAAGCAGCAGGAACGAGGCTGGAAAAGTAGGTTGGGCCAGATCATGGAGGGGCTAAAGGAACAGTGCATTAGTTGGTGAGAAAGGAAGACTTACTGGAGATATTTAAACAGAGGAACTGCACAATTACATTTGTGTTATACCTATGAGCAATCGGCAAGATAGATAGACGAGAGTTTAAAAAGGAAGCCAGAAAATCAACCAAAAGGCAGTTGAAGGTTCACACCTATAATCCCAATACATGGGAAAGCCAAGGCAGGAGGATCGTTGGGGTCCAGGAATTTGAGACCAGACTGGGCAACGTAGTAAGATTCCATCTCAAAAAAAAAAAAAAGTTAGCCAGGCGTCATGGTGCATGCCTGTGGTCCCAGCTACTCAGGAGGCTGAGGTGGGAGGATCTCTTGAGCCTGGGAGGACGTAGAGGCTGCAGTGAGCCATGATCACACCAATGAATTCCAGCCTGGGCGACAGAGCAAGAGCCTATCTCGTAAATAAATAAATAAGTAGCAGTTAGAATTAGCCAAGAAACACATAGTCCCCCAAGGAAGGAATTGGTTGGCAAAGTATTTTAAGAAGCAGAATCAATAAAACTCAATGACCCTAAAGCTTCTCACCTGGGCTTATGCTAATGGGAGGACATTAACATTGGCAGGGAATAAAGGAGGAAGGGCTCATTTGTTCATCTATTTATTTGTTCAATAGACTCTTGGTCGGAGCACAAGAACCTGCCTCCGGTACTGGGGCTACTGCGGCGATTCAGACACAGGCCTGGCCTCGCAGAGCTCATGGCCTCGTGGGCGAGGCATACAAGTAAACAGACGGATTCCAAGGCAAAGTAGTGTGTGGGCCACCGAGTCTGACGGTGACGTCTTCACATCCCGCCCTCGCTGGCATGGCCACGCCTGGAGGCAGCACTGGTTCCTCTGGTCACTCTGCCACACCCCTCTGAAGAGGTCTACCCTGGCTTCCCCAGGGCACAGGCCAAGAGCCTGATGTGGACATTTGGCGATGGCAGAGCAGGAGCCAGGGCATAGCTTCTGTGAAGGCAGGGAAGAAACTGGGCCTCCCAGTGGGTGAGGAAATGTCCATCTGGGATATCCAAGAGCCAAATGCTTGTACAATTGGAGAGAAACCCCTAGTCAAGGCTGTGGGGGGAACAGAGCCAAGAGTTTATTTTTAATTTATTTTAATTTTTTTTAGAGACAGGGTCTCACTCTGTTGCCAGGCTGAAGTGCAGTAGTGCAATCGCAGCTCACTGCAGCCTGAACTTCCCAGGCTCAAGCGATCCTCCCACTTCAGCCTCCTCAGTAGCTGGGACTACAGGTGTGCACCACCACAGTCAGCTAGTTTTAAAATTTTTTTGTAGAGACAGGGTCTCCCTGTGTTGCCCAGGCTGGTCTTGAACTCTTGGGCTCAAGTGATCTTCCCAGCTCGGCCTCCCAGAGTGCTGGGATTAGAGGCGTGAGCCACTGTGCTCAGCCAAGAGCCAAGAGTTTAAAGTTGAGCAGATATGACACAAGAACGAGCCAGAACATGCAGAAATGATTGCCCTAAACCCCAGGGAACTCACTATTTTTCCTGATAGCTGGTATGCATAGGATACTCAGGTTCTAGGGCATGGTAAAAAGGGTCAGAAGTAGCCCTCTAACCAGTGCGCTGGTTTCTACATGCTGCAGAGAAGTGGCCCAGTCCTCACATCCTTTCCCATCCTCCCAGGTAACCCGCACCTGTTCATCCAGGTGTGCTATGGATTGCAAGGCATGAAGATTGACTATCTGTAATTGTTTCCGCAGGTGGCAAGCTGAAGGAGACAGAGGAAGGTAGAACCAGGGGCCTAGTGCACCGACAGCAGAGCCCATGAGGAGAGGATTGTCCCCTACTCTGCCTCTCCAGTTTTCTGTCTTTAGAAAGAAAAAGGAATGGACAGGGTCAGCAGAATCTGGAGGCTGCGTTGAAGCTGTCCATGCTTGTGAACGAAGCAGCCAGTGCCGCTCGGACATCTGGGACACCCAGGGAATTCAGGGCCGCTCTCAGAAAATTCAGGGCATGTAGACAGGGTCAGCCACAGGGTGAGGGAGGTGGGTAGAGAAAAAGATAACGGAAAGTGAACAAGAAAGGGGGCTGTCAAGAACAGAAAGAGATTTGGAGAGGAGTAGAGAGGTGAAGGCCCTGTTTCCTGTCCCTGGATTCTTACAGCTCTGCTCACAGCTGCTTCATTTCACACAGTGGCACCGACAGCGGATGTGGCCCCTTGGAGAGGGAGTGGTGGCAGGAGAAGACTGGGTTGGGGACCAACTGGGTGTAGCATGAGTTTCTGAACCTAGAGAACCTGAAGCCTGATGGTCTCTGATGGGAGATGACAACAGGGGGACTGTGCCACCGAGGGAAAGAAGGGGAGGTGGGAGGGGAGGGGATGCTGCGGTGAGCATGTGCATGAGGACACTGGCAACTGGAGTCCCGTGGGCCCCGCAGTCTTCTCTCGGGGTTGATTGGCGCCTTTAAGGCATGCGCAGCAGCCATTCGTTGCTGTCTTTTCATTTTATTAACTTTAATTTGTAACTGGGTAGATCAGCAACTGTTCTTCCTGGAGGGTGTAATTAGGGTTATAAATAAAGCCAAGTGGAGAGTGTGGACAACCCAGGGCTGTGCATTCTGTGCTGTCATGAGCCCAGGACCCCCTACGACTCCCTCTCTGGAGGACGCCATTTTCCAACGATCAGTTTGTTGCCTCGTTGACTCCAAGGAAAGGCTGAAGTCTCAGAGAACCTCATACGTCACAATTCAGAAGGAGTCAGGTTTGGCAACCTTGATCTTCTAGAAACCAGTCATTTGGGGTATTTCCTGGTGGAGTCTTTGGAATTTAGAGCCCACAGCATTCAACTGATCCCAAATGCTCCAGTTCTTCCTTGACGCCATCCAGGTATAGTGCATGCTCCTCCCCACCTGCTTCATCCGGGCCAGACCCAAGGTCCCTTGGAGCTGACTGCTTTTCTCCACCCCTACTGCCCAGGCTTTAGCTCAAGGACAACTCAGTTTTCATCTGGATTACTCCTTGGTCCTCCTGGTCTCCCCATGGTATCCCTCTCACTGTGTCCAAAGTAATCATCCTAAAGTACAAATATCTCCTTGTTATAGCACTCCAGGACAACCCCAAACAGCCAGCCCCTCACATCTCTGGGCCTTTGCACATGCAATCTCCTTTTCTTTGAATTTGTGTCTCTCTTGCCCTTACGCGTCCATCATTGCTTGGTCTGAAATTGGTCCTCAACTCTCTTAAATCCTGTGTGTCGGCGTCATTCTGAATTTGCAAATGCATTTTGGACAGGGATTGTATCTCAGAAATTTTTTCTCTAAGGCCTATCCTAGATAAGGCCCATATATAGATGTTCTAGATGATAATGTTCTAAATGTTCTAGGTGATAAAGCTGCTGCTGTATATGTGGTAAAGTGTTGAAACCAGCACTGTCCAATAAAACTTCCGTGACAATGGAGATGTCCTGTATCTGCCACGTCCAATATGGTAGCCACAAACAACACGTGGTGATTGAGCATTTCAAATGTGACTATTTCAACGAAGGAACTAAATTAATTTTATTGAACTTTAACTTAAGTAATTTAAATTCAAATAGCCAAAAACATGTCGCTAACGGCTACCATATTGGATATCACAGGTTTGGCTTAAGCCAACTCGGAATAAAGGTTACTTGACAAGATTTCCTACCTGTATCAAATTCAGCACTTCACAGCTATTTTTCAAGCTTTGAATAAAATAAATAGCAGTAATAACAATATTTAAGCCCTGATTAAATATTGTTTTGATAGCTCAGACTGGGGCAATGTCACAGGCTCATCATCCCAGGCAAACTTTTGATAGTCCAGGGCAATTTCATCTGGACTATCATGCTGACACTGGTGGGATCTTGCCAACAAGTACCTTCTCAAGAAGGTGGAACGTGGCCAGGCGTGGTGGTTCACGCCTGTAATCCCAGCACTTTGGGAGGCCGAGACGGTGGATCACTTGAGGTCAGGCATTTGAGACCAGCCTGGCTAACATGGTGAAACCTCATCTCTACTAAAAATACAAAAATTACCTGGGTATGGTGGTGCACACCTGTAGTCCTAGCTACTTGGGAGGCTGAGCCAGGAGAATCAGGAGGTGGAGGTTGCAATGCACTGAGATCGCACCACTGCACTCCAGCCTGGGTGATAGAGCAAGACCCTGTCTCAAAAAAAAGAAGGTGGAGCATGATGAAACCAGCTAAGTGAGCTACTCCAGGCATGAGAAGTGGTATTCCCCAAGCAGGGGAGAATGGTTTCTTAGGTATCCTGAAGTGTGGGAGAGATTATATCCCAAGAGTCTTACAATGAAGATCTGAATTTATCCAAAAAAGTCATTTATTGGCCCATCCCTAAAAACTTTAAAACAGAGGTAGAAATAGGATCAGCTCAGCAGATGTGCAGTGCTAGGCTGTTAGATTTCCTTAACTCTTGCTCCAAAGGTAGATTCTTTCTTCTGCCTGTACTTGCTTGGCAAGTAGCCTTGTGTCTGAATACAAAAAGAAAGCTCAATCCTTTCTCTCTGGGCAGCTGCATCCTTTGAGTCAGGGAAGCCCAGAGCTTTCTGGTGACTGATGGCAAGGTGGAACAATGGGTCAGAGGGGGAGGTGAGAGCAGGGGTGGGACACTGACAGCGAAAAGACAAAGTTCTCCAGCTCGAGTGCCTACCCCAGTTATCAGCCTGTGCTATTGAAAAGCAAAGACTCAGGAAAAGAAACTCTCGGCTGTCCCTGCGTTGGGAAAAAAATGGTTTTGATGGGGGTTGGGGAAGCGGCAGGCAGGGAAATGGGATGAGGCTGCCAGCATGGCAGTAGCTATGTTTAAAAACACATTCGGCCAGCACTTTGGGAGTCTGAGGCATGTGGATCACCCGAGGAGTTTGAGACCGGCCTGACCAATATGGTGAAACCCTGTCTCTACTAAAAATACAAAAATTAGCTGGGAGTGGTGGCGTACACCTGTAGGCCCAGCTACTCAGGACGCTGAGGCAGGAGAATCACTTGAACTTGGGAGGCAGAGGTTGCAGTGAGCCAACGTCGCGTCACTGCACTCCAGCCTAAGCAACAGAGTGAGATTCTGTCTGAAAAAAAAAAAAAAAAAGAAAGAAAACATACTCACAGGATGGGAAGAGCTAGCAAAAGGAAAATAATTATAGCATTTTAGCCAACACTGTATCTGCTTAAACTCAGGTATAAATAGATCCTTAAGCCCTTCTCTACTCAGCATATTTACTTTAACCTCATCCATGAGCAGGGACTTTGAGGGGGCAGTGGAATGTTTTCTGGTGAAGCAAAGAACCACCTCCACAACCCAAAGCACCACACAACCTTACCAAAAAAAAAAAAAAAAAAAAAGCCCTGTTCAGTCCCTGGGAAAGAGAAAAGGCCCGGCTATGGAACAGGGAGGGAAGGGCTACATTCAAAATCCCATCCTACCCAGACATTGTAAAATGGTACAACTGCTTTAGAAAACAATTGGGTGGTTTCTTTAAAAGTGAAACGTACATTTACCACGTGACCCAGCAATCCCTCTTCTAGTGGCTAATGCGAGAGAAATGAACCCATGCATCCACACGATGATTTATATACAAATGTTCATAGCTGCTTTATTCATAATAGCTGCCAACTGGAAACAGCCCAGATGTCCAAACACAGGTGAATGGATACACAAACTATAACATACCCATATAATGGAATATATTACTCAGTAATAACAAGGAAAGAACTACTGATAGATGCAACGATATGAACGAATCTTGAAATCATTAGGCTGAGGGAGAAAAGTCAGATGTAAGAGTAGAAACTGTATGGTAACGTATATGAAACATGCAAATCTGATAAGCTGTGACTGAAAGCAGATTGGTGCTTGCCTAGGGCCAGGGAAGGGGCGTGACTGACTCAGAAAGGGGCGCAGGCACCCTTTCAGGGTGACGGCAATGTTCTCTGCCTTGGTTATTGTGGTAGGTATGCAAACATACAACAGAGCACCTAAAATGGGCAAATTTTATTGTGCGGTAAGTTAGACCTCAACAAAGTTGACTTAAGAAATAATTTCTTCCTGAGAGCTTGGCCTACGAGGTGCCGGCAAACAGAGAGGCCTCCCTCAAGGCACTGGCGATACTGCCAAGCTGGAAAAACCGCTCGCTGGCAGCCTGGAAAAGGCCCTTCTCTGGCTCTTGATCCTTAAAAGGCTGGAATTTCTGGCTGAACAAGAAGGCCTGTGCCCCAGTCCCCAGGGGGCAGCTTCTCCTCAGCTCTGGGCACGGTGCCCGGCCACCCCTCACACAGGTGCTGGCTTGCTGCCCAAACACAGGACCAGAGGGCCTGGGCAGGCCCCCACAGCCCTGCTGGGGCAAGAGGAGGGAACCACCCCCTAGCCGGCAGGGCCTGTGCCTACACAGCAAGATCTCAGGGTGCAGGGACGGGAGCAACACCCAGGCACCCACCCAGCTCCCCCAACCCAGATTGTCACTGGGGACCTTTACCCTGAATGAGTATGGTTTTAACAGCCCCTAGAGAGGGTCAGGGCATCTGTGACAGGACGAGGCCTGAGCCTGGGACTTTGACCTCTCAGCCCGGTGCCCTTTTCCCCACACGGCACAGGCTCCCAGTGACACTCTCGGGGAGGGATTTCTAACGGGGGTGGTTCTGAAGAAAAGCTCTCCAGGGCAGGGCCTGTGAAACCCAAGGACTGACTGCTGCGGGGCCTGGGCAGCCTTTGGGGATGGGAGGGCAGAGGGGAGCCGAACCTTCACAGCTGCGGCTGCTGCTTTGTCCAAGGGCAACCCAGCCTCCCAGGTGTGGGCATCGCCTCCACCTCTGACCTGAGTCCCAGACCAGAGCCAGCTGCGGCCCGCACTGGGTGCTCCCTTCAGACCCTTCTAGTTCTGCAATTCAAGGCCCAGTTAATCCTGTGTGGGGTCATAAAGAAGCTGGCAGAGGGTGGAGCTTGGCACCCAATTCTGCTTACCCTGGGCTCTGGCCCAGCCTGTGTCTTCTGAAACAGGGAACTTCAGGGGTCCCAGGAGCCCTGGAACCTCCTCTGCTGCCTCTGGCTCTGGCTCTGGCTCCCACCCCACCCCCTCCCTGTTGCCACCTGCACCTGTTTTCCCAGCCTTGCTCAATCTCTCCAATCCACAGGCTGTTTGTTCCCAAGGGTCCCTCCCCTTATCTCCCAGGGAGCTGTTGGCCATGGCCCAAAGGTGCAGAATTCATTGTTAACTCTTCAGCTTTCCCCACACACTCCACCCCCAAAAACCATAGCAGCAAAGAGCACCAGGGAAAGTCCAGGGTCGGCAACTCAGGAAGTCTGGGGCCTGGCCCTCCCTGCTGTGTGACCTTGCCTCATTGTGTGACCTTGAGCTGGTCACTTACCCGCTACCCTTCCGTTTTTCTCATTGGTGAAATGAGAGCACTTTACCTTTTTATTACCCCGGCTCTGTACCTCTTCCCCAACACACACACACACACACACACACACACACACACACACACACTCTCTCTCTCTCTCTTTAAAATGTAGGGCTATGAAATAACACTTATCCAATAATTATTAATTGAGAAGATGATTCTTTTTTTTGAGACAGTCTTGCTCTTGTTCCCCAGGCTGGAGTGCAGTGGCACAATCTCGGCTCACTGCAACCTCCACCTCCCGGGTTCAAGAGATTCTCCTGCCTCAGCCTCCCACACAGCTGGGATTACAGGTGCTGCCACCACACCCTGCTAATTTTTGAATTTTTAGTAGAGATGGGGTTTCCACATGTTGGCCAGGTTGGTCTCAAACCCCTGACCTCGTGATCCGCCCACCTCAGCCTCCCAAAGTGCTGGGATTACAGATAAGAGCCAATGTGCATGGCCGGGAGCTGATTTTGTATGAAACAAAACTAATCAGAGCTTCTGAGCAGCATGTCCTGGTTTTGTTTCATACAAAACAGAATCCTGAATTAGTAATTACTGAATAAATGTGCATTTATCATGTTCCTCATTATGATTCCAGCAATGAAATTTGACATTTTAGTTAAGCCTATGTAGCCTTCTCACAGATAAATGTTCTATTTCTGTTAGGATTTTAGAAAGAAGAAAAATAGCAACAGGTCTCTTCTTCCTGCTCTTCTCTGATCTGGGGTGGGGAATGGGGAGCCAGGAACAGGTGATCTTCCAGACCCCTTGTATTGCCGGGTTATGGGGCCCACGTGTGTCCCATTGGCTAATATACTAGTCAGTCATTAGGCTTCTCATCATTTCCACCTACCAATGCCTGGCCCCCATCAGATATCAGTACAGAATAGAAAAGGGCCAGAAAACCCTGACCCCATTACAAACCCTTCTGCCTCTGCCTGCCCACCCCACCATGAACACCAGAATTCAGAGCTACTGCCAGTGGAAATGGGAAGGGACCACTGCTGTGGGCACCTTAGGATTTTTTCAAGGGATAAGACTGGTTAAGAGTCCAGGGGTGCACGGTGACTGATGCCTGTAATCCCAGCACTTTGGGAGGCCAAGGCAGACGGATCACGAAGTCAAGAGATCGAGACCATCCTGGCCAACATGGTGAAACCCCCATCTCTACTAAAAAAAAAAAAAAAAAAAAAAAAAATTAGCAGGGCGTGGTGTCGCACCCCTGTAATCCCAGCTACTCGGGAGGCTGAGGTAGGAGACTCACTTGAACCCAGGAGGCGGAGGTTGCAGTGAGCCAAGATTGCACCACTGCACTCCAGCCTGGCAACAGAGGGAGACTGTCTAAAAAACAAACAAAAAATCCGTTCCCTACTGGACACTCCACCGTGATGTCTTGGAGATGCCTGAAATTCAGTATGTTTAAAGCAACCCGTTATTCTCCCTCCGGGAATGGGAGAGATGCCCCTCTGGTTGGCTCCCCACCTTTATATCTGACCATCAATCACCCAGGCTCTGCGTGCTGACCCCTAACTCCCCTCAGCCCGTCAAGACCTCTCGGCCAGAGGTCCAGCTCCTAATGGTGTTTTCTCCTTCACCTCCCTCAGCCCAGGCCTCAGCAGGGCCCTCCTGGCTCATGGTGGGGGTCCCCTATCTTCCCACCCACCACCACAATGGAGGCAGGTGGGCTTTTTCACATCACCTGTGATTGATCATCCATAGCTTCAGTCAAAACCTTCCGTGACTTCATGCAAAGACACAGCACGTGTGTGAGCAATGGGGAGAAATGCAGGGAATAACGGGAGTTCTTCGGGGGAAAGGTGGTGAACCATTGATCTGTCCAAATCTTTAATTTCACAGATGAGAAATTGGAGCCTGAGAGACACAGAGTACCCGGCTCAAGGTTACCCAGCAAGGCAGAGGTAGATGGTGTATCTGGGGGACAGTGACTCTGTGTCCCACCTGGCACCCTGTCCACTCCCCATGTCCTCACTGGGCACTATGCTTCAGCCACATGCAGCTTCTGTGTGCCCTAAGCTTACACCTCTTTCACCCTACTTCCTTCTTCACGTAGGCATGCCCTTCCTCTCCTCCCCACATCCACAGTCCTAGTCACCCGCCAAAGCCCAGCTCAAGTGCTGCCTCTTCCAGGAAGGCTTCCCTGAATTCCTGTGCTGACCTCCTCTGCATGCCTCCCTTCCCATCACTCAGCATTCTCAGTTTTGGTAAGAATCATTCCTGGGCATGTCCTCCAGGAGGGGTGGGACTTGTCTTACTCACCTTCATATCTCCAAGAGCAGCCTGCCTCGTGCCTGGCCCGTCACAGGTGCTTAACTGGTATTTCTGGAAGGCATTGTCATTACATTTATATCATTGTTATGCATGGCTGGCATTGACAGTTGAGTCAGCCACTGTGCTCGGTGTACGAGTCAGAACACATGCGTCTTCAAAACAGGCCCAACGATTAGTCCCATTTCACAGATGAGGAAACTGAGGCTCAGAGGAAATTGTTTGCTTGCCCTGGGTCTCACTGCTGGAAGGAGGCAGAGTTGGAACTTGACCCCAAGTGCAGCTGATCCTAAAGCCTGTGACTCTTTTTTTTTTTTTGAAGACAGAGTCTCACTCTGTTGCCCAGGCTGGAGTGCAGAGGAGCAATCTCGGCTCACCGCGACATCCACCTCCTGAGTTCAAGCGATTCTCTTGCCTCATCCTCCTGAGAAGCTGGGACTACAGGCCCGTGCCACCGTGCCTGTAGTCCCAGCTGCTCAGGAGGCTGAGTCAGGAGAATCAGCAAACTTTTGTAATTTTAGTAGAGACGGGGTTTCACCATGTTGGTCAGGCTGGTCTCAAACTCCTGTCCTCAAGTGATCTGCCTGCCTCGGCCTCTGAAAGTGCTGGGATTGCAGGTGTGAGCCACCACGCTGGCCCAAGCCTGTAACTCTCAATCTCTGTGTTCTCTCCGCAGCAGGGATGACAGCGCTCCTGGAGGCTGGTGGAGAAGCCAGTCAGGGTCCCAGGACTCTGCCACCCCCAATGGCCCTTTTAGCCTTCGGGAGTCCTGTGATCCAAGGCCGGAGGACTGAGTCCCCTCCAGGTCTCATAGCTGATGAATGGTAGGTTCACCCAGGCCTGTTTTGTGGTGGCCCCTGCCGCATGCAGAGGCCGCCCTCCTCTGTGGTTAGAGCATGCCCTGGAATCCCTAGCACGGCCAGGTGACAAGAGTTCCCCGCTGGCCCCTGCCACAGGAACACAAAGTACCTTTGCACATAACCTTTCTTTGTCCCCTGCTGGTGACAGCAAATAGGGCAGGCCCAGGGCAACGTGGTAAGGTGGCAGAAGTTTGTCTTGGACACTGTTTGCAGCCTCTTTGTTCCCTTCCCACCAGGGGTTTCCTGCTGGCTGACCCCTTCCCATGCTGCAGGCTGGAATGTAGAGTTTAACCCTGTTATAACCCAGAGGAACACTCAAGGAGGAACATCAGGCTTTATGGAGAGACTGAAAACGAAGGTGGAGGTTTTCGTTGCTCGTGAAACCTGGCTCACCCTACAGGTAGTCCCAAAGAGAGCTCATGATTTCCTTTCCCCTGTGGTCCCCCCACCCCTTCAGAGCTCTCTGGGAAGCTCTGCTCTCTCACTCCTTCCCTCCCCTGATCGGATGCCCTGTGCCAAGGCTCCTGGATACTGGAGCTGGAAAACCTCCTGTCCCTTCCACCACTCCTATGCCATCTCATGGCTCACCCCACCTGTGTGCCCGCCCCTGTGCTAGGCCTGCACAGACCTCAGCTCACTGATCACTACGAGAACCCTCAACTCTTCTCCGCATTTCATGGACAAGGACGCCGAGCCTCAGAGGGGTTCGTGATACTCAAGATCACACTGCCAGAGCGTGAGGTGATAGGATGTGAACTTTGGTCTGTGTGGCTGCAAAGCCCGTGCTGCTCTGATTCTCTCTTTCCACCTGCTGCAGCCCACATCCTCTGGGCAAGTCTGACACCCTAGCTGACCTCAACTGCCTGGCCCTGTGGCGTCCCCAGAGGGTGAGGGGAGCATAGGGACTAGGCACAGAGGCCAGCCGGGGACAAGGCAAGGGGGCTGCCCAGCACAGTGGTTCTGCTCCAGAGGTGCAGTCAGACCACCTGGGTCGGCTCATGCCTGGGTCTGTCATCGTGGGCAGCGTGACCAGCCTAAACCTCAGTTTTCTCTTTTATCACCTATGTGCTAAAAATGCCTATTTCTGGAGATTCTTGTGAGGATGAAATGAGACAGTCCAAGCCAAGTGCTTTGCCCAGTGGCACAGGGTAGGTGCTCAAGAAAAGTTTGTTGTCTGCCTGTGGTCTGGTTGGGGGCAGGGTGGGGCTCAGACGGTGAAGAAATGACACAGAAACCCACAGGAAACGTCATGACCTTGATGGCAGATGGATGGCACATTTGAGGGAAGTCATAACACAAGAAGAAAAAACTTTTCCATTTTGGCTGAGCAAAGGCAACAATATAATTACCATCATTTATAAAAACTGCTTCCCATTAATGTCTAATTCCCAGGAAGCGCAACAATAATTATCTCATTAACTATGTGTCAGATTAACTTTGTTGCAGGTTTTATTTGATTAAAACAGTGAACTCGAAACAGGTATGCTCATTCTTCAGTTTGTGGTTTCTGGAGCATAGTCCTCTGTTGGCAACTTTTTCTAAATTAGAAAGCATATTTCCAGGGAAGTATTTTCTGGAAATTTAGTTATCTCGAGTCCCAAAGCAGGGTGCACCCAGGGTGGAGGGAAGGGCTCAGAGCTTCCTATTAGCTCCCACTTTTGGATTTGCTAAGGTTAGTGATGAAAGATGAATTATGTATCCATCTTTTCAAGAATTTGGGGGCTGGACACAGGTAGCTCACACCCATAATCTCAGCACTTTGGGAGACCGAGGCAGTGAATCATATGAGGTCAGGGGTTCAAGACCAGCCTGGCCAACATGGTGAAATCCTGTCTCTACTAAAAATACAAAAATTAGCCCGTCGTGGTGGCAGTACCTGTAATCCCAGCTACCTGAAACTCTGAGCCAGGAGGATAGCTTGAACCCAGAAGGTAGAGGTTGCAGTGAGCCAAGATCATGCTACCTACCACACTCCAACTTAGCCAACAGAGAAAGACTCTGTCTCAAAAAAAAAAAAAAAAGGACCGGGGCTTGGTATTATTTGAATATTTTACCATGTGCATTTGCATTACTTGTGTGACATACATAATTTTTTAATGTCTGGAGTAGAAGATACTGTTTTTATTCCCTCCCCCCCGCCCGGCCCTCATACATGGACAACTCCAAAGCTGTTATATCCTGGATTCTGTTTCCCCCATGGCGAGAAATGTTTGCTATGTCATATGCACTTAAGCATCTGACGTTTTTCTCATTTTCTTGTGGGTGGTGCGGACCCCCATCCCCTCCTCCGCACCCCTACCTTAACAGGGAAAAGCTGCCTGTGGATGGTTCCCAGCTGCACCGGGAAATCGCTGAAGATTTCCAATAGGGAAGTGTCACACTTTGCCAGCTCTGGAGAAGACGGAATAGTTGGCTGGAATTGCAGACCGGGCAGCGGCACAAGAGAAGGCGGAGGCACAGTGGGGAGGGGTCAGTTCCCCAGCAGCTGGTTGGGCATCTCCCACGATGCTGGACCAGATTGTATCCCGAGGCTCAGGCCCCTCAGCGGCCCCCGTCTTTCTTTCTTTGTTTTCTTTCTTTTCTTTTCTTTCTTCCTTTTTTTTTTTTTTTTTTGAGACAAGGCATTGGAGCTGGCGTCTGTGTCTGCTGCCCTGTGGGAGAGCCCCTGCACCCACACTGAACCCAAGGGCAACCCTTTCCCCGAGATCAAGTGATGTGGGGGTTCAGGAGGAAGAGCCCAGCTGCAGTACTCAACCTCACTGGACGGGAAGGGGAAGCAATGGAAATCCCTGTTGTCATCTGGGAGAGGGTGCCCGCACTGTCCTTCTTCCGCAGGGCTGTGTGGCCGACAGTCTGCGGGTAGAAGTACCAAGGGGAGAGGGCCTGCTCTGATTCACGCTTAGCTCTCTGGGAGAGAGACAAGGGCAAGCTTGGATCCTGGAGGACCAGAGAGAGGAGCCCCTGACCACGAGCTAGGAGCGGGAGGACACTTATTCGTCCTATCCCTTCCTCATCAAAACATAGCCTCCACATGTGGCCTGTGGAAACAGACCCCTCACCTCCAGCTCAGGGCTCCTGCAGATTGTCCACCTCTAGCTCCTGTCTCTGTGGTCTAGCTACTTTGCCTCGGCCGCTGGGCATCAGGTCTAGGGTGTCACAGTCCGATAGAAATATAACCTAAGCCACACATAGAGTATAATAGTTTCTTTCTTTTTGAGACAGAGTCTTACTCTATTAGCCAGGCTGGAGTGCAGTGGTGTGATCTTGGCTCACTGCAACCTCTGCCTCCTGTGTTCAAGCGATTCTCATTTCTCAGCCTCCCAAGTAGCTGGGATTACAGGCACGTGCCACCGTGCCTGGTTAATTTTTGTATTTTTAATAGAGGTGGAGTTTCACCATGTTGGCCAGGCTGGTCTCAAACTCTTGACCTCAGTTGATCCACCTGCCTCGGCCTCCCAAAGAGCTAGGATTACAGGCATGAGCCACTGTGCCCAGCCAGGATATAATATTTTCTAATAGCCACATTTAAATCAAAGAAACAGGTAAAATTAATTTTTTGAGTATATTTTGCTTAACCCAATATGCCCAGAATATTATCGTTTCAACATGTAATCAATGTAAAAAGTAAAGAGATCTTTTACATTCTTTTTTTCACACTAAGTCTTGAATATCTGGTTGGTGTGTAGTTTACTCCTGTGGTACATCTCAGTTTAGACTAACTCTGTTCCATGCCCAGAGCCATCCCCGTGGCCGTGGCTGCCATATTGGGGAGTGCAGGTCTAGCACTTTCCTTGTGCCGTTCATCTTCACAGGGGAGGTCAGAGGCCTCCTCAGAGGCCCCATGTCCAGACCCCTTTGCCTTTCCCTGACCCAGGAGCAAATCATCCTTTGGACCAGGGTGCCCATCTGTGTTTCCTTATTGGCCAGTGGGGAAAGCAAGAGCCCTGGACTGGGCATCAGAAGGCTTTACCACTCGGCCTGCTGTGTGACCTGGAGCAAGTCACCTCCCCTCTCTGGGCACTGGTCTCATTCTCTGTCACATGAGTTTTCATTAGATTTGTGACTTTCAAACAGTGGAACCTGTTTTTGTGAGGCAATCTCATTCCAAACCCTTATGTATAAATCACAGTAGAGTGAAGCTGCTCAATACACGGTGAGCTGCCGCCTCCAGCCCCCAGCCCGGAGATCACTCAGTGGCCAGGCTGGAGCAGAGGGTGAAAACCCGGCGCCATCCGTCTGCAACTCACATTTGCACACCTAGTTTCCTTTTCTTTTCTTTTCTTTTTTTTGAGACAGAGTCTCTCTGTATCACCCAGGCTGGAGTGCCGTCTCCGCTCACTGCAACCTCCTCCCCCTGGGTTCAAGTGATTCTCCTGCCTCAGCCTCGTGAGTAGCTGGGATTATAGGTGCCCACCAGCATGCCTGGCTAATTTTTGTATTTTCAGTAGAGATGGGGTTTCGCCATGTTGGCCAGGCTGGTCTTGAATTCCTGACCTCAGGTGATCCACCCGCCTCAGCCTCCCAAAGTGCTAAGATTACAGGCATGAGCCACCGTGCCTGGCCTCACACCTAATTTTCTAAACCTGCAAATGACTCTGTAGGTTGTTTCTGGGCCTGCGTACACAGTAAAAGTATGAAAACATGCATAGGGAGTGCACTGCTTTCAAATTAGTGGCCTGCTCTGAAGACAGAGGAAGTAGGATGGACTAGGGATGGCACGTCAGTTCTATTGCGAAAATTTAATTTTTTGACCGAAAGAGACCTGAAGAGAATATAGTGAAATGTTAACACGTGTTCAAACTTAGTGGTGGGTTTGTGCTGAAATATTATGCTGTACTTTTCTGTATATTTGAAATCTTTTATAACTTTAATTTGAAACTTTAGGAAGGCCAAATAAATAAAATCTGATCTCACCTTAGGCACAGAATTTTTTTAATCGTCTAGTAAAATGTATCTTCCCCTCCCCATGACATACTAGGTCATCCCTAAGACCCCCACCCTCCCTGCTCCGGTAGTTCAGGAATATAGGTGCTGAATTGACCAAGGGTCAAGGGTTCTGAGGACGCAGGCGGGCAGCTGAGCAGTTATTCAGTATGTATCAACTCTACCTTTGGGTATCAGGTATCTGGGGACCCCAGGGCATTGAGACCCAACCCTGGTTCAAGAGGAGCCTGAGAGGGGAGACCTTTCATGGCTAATCCCGCCTCAGGGATGGCTGTGAGGGGCCAGGGAGGAGCTGGGATCTGACCCTCTCTGGCTCCCAGGCCCCCAGCCTGCGGTCTCTGGGTGGAGGGAGGCCCCTTCTCTCCGTCACTCACTGCTCTTCCCCCTCCCATCGCAGCTTGACTCTCCAATGCACTGCGGATTGCCCTGGGCCCCTCTGGCTGAGTTTTAGGGGCTCAGCTCCCCCCTCTGAATGTGTGTGTGTTCCCTCCTGGGCCCCATCTCTGGTTCCTCCCTGTCACCCTTTCCCCATACCCACTGATGAGGCTCCAAGCTCAGAAAGATTAGGACACCTGCCAGGGTCACCCTTCCCGGCCGGGCATGGCAGGAGGAGGATTGTGGGAGGACAGCCGTGTACCAGGTCCAGTGAGGTTATTTCACCGCAACAAACAGGTCCTGCTGGTTTGCCATTTGGAGAGAGTTTGGCCCCAGTTCCCGTGGGCTGGTTAAATGGTAACTTGTCTTTCGTTGTTTGTGGAAATGTGACAGGGCACAGGTCACCAGCTAGGCCAGTGCTGGGCATTCGACTGCCAGTCATGCTTCTTTTCTTTTTTTTTTTTTTGAGAAGGAGTATGGCTCTGTTGCCCAGGCTGGAGTGCAGTGGTGTGATCTCAGCTCACTACAACCTCTGCCTTCCGGGTTCAAGCGATTCTCCTGCCTCATCCTCCTGAGTACCTGCGATTATAAACACCTGCTACCACGCTCAGCTGATTTTTGTATTTTCAATAGAGAGGGTTTCACAATGATGGCCAGGCTGGTCTCAAACTCCTGACCTCAAGTGATCCACCTGCCTTGGCCTCCCAAAGTGCTGGGATTACAGGTGCGAGCCATTGCACCTAGCTCTTTCTTTGTTTTCTTTCTTTTCTTTTCTTTCTTCTCTTTTTTTTTTTTTTTTTTTTTTGAGACAAGGTCTCACTCTGTCACCCAGGCTGGAGTGCAGCAGCATGATGACGGCTCACTATAGCCTTGAACTCCCAGGCACAGGTGATCCTCCAGCCCTAGCCTCAGCCTCAGCCTCCCAAGTACTAGGACTAGACACATGCCACCATGCCTGGCTAATTTTTTTTTTTTTTAGAGACTGGGTCTGGCTATGCTGCCCAGGCTAAGCAATACTTATTTTCTTTATTTTTTGTTCTTTTCCACAATCTTCTCCTTTCACATATCTTCCTAGCCAGATGAGTAAGAGCAAGGAGGAATGGTGGTGTTAATAACAGAGTAACACAGCCATTGAAGGCTTTCATTGGCAGATTCTTAATCAAGAACAGCTGTGCCCATTTTACAGGAGGAACAACTGAGACAGAGAGGTGTGAGGTCACTATGAGTCACTGGCCTTTCTGGCCTGAGAGTTGGCTCAATGGCTGAGCCAAAGAGGTAGAGCAGGCGAGGGGTGGGGATGGAAAGAAACTCTGGTTCTTCAAAGAGGGTTGACTGTCCTTGCTGGCCTGAGACACCTCAGTTGTGAGAACAGGATAGCACCCACCCCTTCCCTTTGTGCAGTGCCTGCATGATTACAGAGTTGGACACATAGGATCTCATCTGCTCCCACAACCACCATCTAAAATAGGCACAGCAGGTTTTACTGGCCCCGTGTGACAGACAGGGAAACAGAGTCAGCAAGATTAGGATCCTTGTTCAGTTCCACAACTGGTTAGGCCCAGGGAGACCAGGCCTCTGGATACCAGCTCAAGACTCGGGCTTATCTGTGATTGTACCAGGCCTGACTGTTTCCCGTGAAAGAACCCCAGGACATCATGTTTCTGGGCTGTTAGACCGATCAGGGCCTAAGCACTTGGGAGGACTTTTCTTGAAATTGACAGTTGTTTGGTCGGGGTGTGGTGGGTCATGCCCATAATCCCAGCATTTTGGGAGGCTGAGGTGGGCAGATCACAAGGTCAGGAGATCGAGACCATCCTGGCTAACACGGTGAAACCCCATCTCTACTGAAAAAAAAAAGAGGGAGGAAAAAGAAATTGACAGCTGCTTTGAGAGTGAGGCTTCTAACAAGCCTTTTCTTTATTTCATCTGGGGCTGGTTTGGCAGACTTTCATTCCTGGCCCCACAATCCCAGGTGGACCGAGGGAGTGCTCTCCAGCTTTTGGATACCCTGCGGGGGAAGAAGCTTCCTTCACCTGCTCCTAGACAGCGTGTGTGAGCCCTCAGGCGCCCAGGGTGGACAGTGCTTCCCAGGCAGAGAGAATGTGCTCTGCAAGTGAGGTGTCCCTTCCACAGACCCCAGGCACTCCTGCCCCATACTCACTCTCCTTCTCGGTACCCCAAAATGATCCTGCCTTCCTCAGCAGCTTTGTGAAGGTGCAGTGACTCGGTGTGCATGAAAGAGGCTGGAGCAGGGCGTGGTGCACAGTAGGTACTCAACAGCGCCCCCCTCCACGGCTTCTTGTGCCCCGGTGCTCAGAGGAGCGGGAGACCCCAGGATGTCCCCAGGAAGGAGGCTGGCATCCTCACCATCGTGATTGGCCCCTGTGCTCACCCATGGAGGCCACTCGATGCCACGCTGGGGTGGGAGGTTCTTTACTGAGGAATCTGCAGGGGTCAGGGGGAGGCGGGAGCCACGGCCACAGGGAAAGCCAGCCAAGGACAGCTGCCCACAGCAGGCCACAGCTGGGGCCCTCCCCACACCGCAGGCTGGCTTGTTTTCATGCAAAACCATGTTATGTAAATCAGTGCAGGGTTGAGCACACTCAAGTCAGAGTCAAGAATTGGGCCCCCTGTCCTCCATCCAGGGTGTCTGAAGGCCTAGGCCAGCCTACCCATCATTCAGCCAGAGCAGGTGGCCGAGCCAGCTGGGCTCTTCCCCAGATGCTTTCAGGGAGGGACGCCAGGCCTAAGACCCGGGGTCCACACCCTGAGGGGAGGTGGCAGAGGATGTGGCCTCAGAAAGCCCAGAACCTGGTGAGTGGGGAGGGGTCCTTTCAGATGGTTTCAACCTTTGACCCAATTCCTCCATCTCTGAGGCAAAGGGAAGGGATTGGGCTGATCCCCACAGAGCCCAAGCCCAGCTACCCTCCTTTCTTGGGGCCGTGCAGCTTGGAGAAGTCACCGAGGCTCCTTGGGCTGAGAGAAAGAGGGCACGTCTCAGGTGGGTACAGAGCATGGACTCCTGGAGGGGTCCTTGGCCCTCTCTCCTAGCAGGGACATTGCTTCTCCCGTCACCCTCCAGACCTCCTGCTCCAGATGCCTGGCTCCTCCAGGGCACCCCAAAGGGCGGCTCTGCCACCCCGGGACACTTGACTGGAGCCACCCTTACAAAACCGGTTCGAAGCTAAACAATAGCACGTCACAGTCCAGCTGGAGGCCTCAGCAGGGCGAGCACAAGTGAGGCTGTGGCCAAGAGGGGCAGAGGTGCCAGGGTCTCGGGGCAGTGCGGCCCAAGTGCCAGCAAGCCCCACTGCCCAGCACGGCCGCCCCACAGCTCCCTCTCTTCCCCGTGACCTGACCACAGCTTTGAGGCCAGCTCTTGGCCTCCCCTCCCAAGCAGCAGGTCCCTTCCCTGGCCCCAGAGGAGAAGGAGGGTGACTTCCCCGGGGAGAGGAAGCAGAATGTCAGCCTGCGGCCTTCCTGCCATGGGAGGAGAACTTCAGGTCAGAATGGCCATCTCAACCTCATGGAAGCTCTGGATTCACAAGTGACCGCTGTTTTGGCAGGAGGTCCACCTTCCTGCAAAGGGAGCCCAGAGCCCAGAGGGGTCCCTTGGGCCCAGGGAAGGCGGGACACAGGCATATGGGTGGAACTTGAACAAAGTCTGCCAGAATGGGGCACCAGGGGACAGTAAGACCCTGGCTCGGACACTGAGTGGGGACAGGCCCCAGCAATTCCCTTGGAGATAAAAAGCCTGCTACAGGTCCCAGGCCCCGACCAGGGACAGATGGGAGGGGACATGCTGGTGATGGGGGTGAGCCGGCTAGACAGAAAGCTCTGTGGACACCTGAGGCCTCCTCCTGGAATTGCCCCAAGCCATGTGGCTAAGGCCTGGGGAGCCCTTCACCATGTGGGGTGGGGGGGGGGGTGGAGGCCCCTCGCCAAAGCTGGGAAAGGGCAGGGGCTGCGGAGAGCCTCCGGGAGACGGGAGGCGCAGCAGGGAGGAAGCCCGCATGGGCTTTCCAAGTGCCCCGCTGCCCGACTTTCCTCCTGCCCAGCACCGTGGGTGGACTCCAACCTACAGCTTCACTGATCTCAGAAGGCCCCACCCTCTCCCTGCTTGTGCTTCTGACTGTTTATTTCCTGCAGAGGAGTCAGCGTTACTGCCACTGAGAACAGAGATGTTTCCACCCAGAGGGCCCACCCGCCAGGCACGAGGGACCCCCACCCGCACCCCTCACACCCTGGCTCCATCCTAATGAGGGGATATGAACTTGGGCTTGGGTCCTAGCTGCTTCCTGGGCCTCTGAATCCTCATCCTTGAGCTGAGGGTGTGAGACGGGATAATTCAAGCCACCATCCAGCCCCAAATGTCCCCCACTTCATGACTCTCTTCCCCAAATACCACACCTCCCCAAATACCTCTCCTCCTCCCCAGCGAGAGAGGTACAGTCTGGTGGGGGACAGGGGAGGTTGTTGGATGACTGTGCCTTCTCCCCAGATCCCAGCCTGTCCTTCTAGATCCCACATCCAGGGACCCCCAGCCTTTACAGTTGACCCATCCCCGCATATTAGCCACAAGATTGTTGGTTCTCTTTTACAGGTGAGGAGACAGTCTCAGACAGACCCTGTGTCTTGCTCAAAGTCACCTGGCCAGTCAGGGGCAGGGCTGGGTTTCAAGCCCAGCAGCAGGCCCCCTCGCCCCCTACCCCCCAGCATTGGTGCCGAGCCCTGGGTTGCCCTCCTCCAACGTCGCTGTGGCGTGAACAGCCAGGCGCTTTCATTCAGAGCCCGACTCTGCAGCCGCCACAGCCTGGTGATGTCAGCGTTGCCATGGAAACCATTCCCCGGGCGTCGGGCAGGACCAGCCTCCCCAGCGCAGTTTCCCTTTGTGTGGACTTTGCAATGCGTTGCCAAGACAGTGGGGCCTGCTGGGCGGGTTGGCATGGGGTGGGGAAGGCAGACAAAAAAACCCACACCGCATCCCAGCAACCGGCAGCTCACAACAGGGCCCACGGTGCTTGTGGGAGGGAGGGGCCGTGGGCTGGTGGCCTGAGGCCTGAGAATCGGTGGAGGGGCGGGGGGCGGCCCACACCCCTGCTCAGGACCCCCATCTGGCAACAGCCTTTTGGCGTCTTTAGTGCTATTTTGGGGTCCTGCTGCCTAAGAATTACCTGGGCCTGGGTGTTGCCAAAAAGGCAGACCTGCTGGCGGAGGTGGGGAGGAGTCAGTGGTTTAAACAAACCCCCAAGGCAATTTGGGTATGCTATCAATTCCGAGAAGGACGCCTTCAGGGAAGAATGACATTTATTGAGCACCTAGCTATGCCAGGCGAGCCCTTCTACCTATTTTCTTTCTTTTAAAAATTAATTAATTAATTATTTTTTTTTTTTGAGACAGAGTCCTGCTCTGTCACCCAGGCTGGAGGGCAATGGTGCAATCTCAGCTCACTGCAACCTCTGCCTCCCAGGTTCAACAGATTATCCTGTCTCAGCCTCCCGGGTAGCTGGGATTACAGGCACACGCTGCCACACCCGACTAGTATTTTGTATTTTAATAGAGACGGGATTTCACCATGTTGCCCAGGCTGGTCTCGAACTCCTGAGCTCATGCCATCCACCCACCTCGGCCGCCTAAAGTGCTAGGATTACAGGTGTGAGCCACTGCGCCGGGCTATTATCTTTCTTTCTTAGACAGAGTCTCACTCTGTTGCCCAGGCTGCAGTGCAGTGGTGTGATCTCAGCTCACTGTAACCTTCACCTCCCAGGTTCAAGCAATTCTCGTACCTCAGCCTCCCAAGCAGCTGGGACTACAGGCGCATGCCACCATGCCAGGCTACTCTTTATATTTTTAGTAGAGACAGGGTTTCACCACGTTGGCCAGGCTGATCTGGAACTCCTGACCTTAAATGATCTGCCCGCCTCGGCCTCCCGAAGTGCTGGGATTACAGGTGTGAGCCACCGCACCCAGCCCCCTTCTGCTTATTTTCTCTTGCATTATAATCCTCACAGCAACCCTGAGTGGGAGAAGGGGACAGAAGAAATTTTTTTGTGTGGTTTAAAAAAAAAATCCTCATTTCCCAGTGGAAGATGCTGAAACTCAGCAAGGTTAAATCTCTGTTTGCCCACGGTCACTCGGCTTAGACGTGGCAGAGTCTGGATTCTAACTCTGTGGCCTCCTCGCCATCCAAGCTGGGTCTGTGGCCTGGCAGTATTCACTTCCTCCTCTTGCTGGTTTTCCAGGAAGAATCCTAAAGTACCTTTGGAGAGTGGGCCAACTCTGTCCGAAGCCTCCCACAAGCTCCCAGATCTAAGAGGGGATTGAGCCAAGCGAGAATCTCCAAGCCCAGGCCCCTCCCCGCAGAGGCTTGGAAAGCCTGCCCAGTCTAGTAAGGAAAACTTGTGCCCTGGCCAAAGTCTTTGCTGTCCTCCAGCCACACCCTCCTCTGTCCTGTAGGCTGCCCTGGCCTCCGTGCTCCCTGAAAGGGCTCCTGAAGCCTCTGCTTCCTCCCCCTGCCTGGGGATAGGTGGCCTCTGGCCCAGTCCACAGAGGTGGCCACTTCTTGGAAGTTTCCAGGAAGAGAAATTCAGCGACCTTTGCTGGCGATGTCGCAGAGCTTCCGCCTAGAAGTGACAGCCTTCTGTGTCCACCCTCCACCCTCCTGCTTTCTCTGAAGCCTGGGTCCTTAAGCGCCATCTATCTCTTTTTTTGTTGTTGTTGTTTGTTTTTGAGATGGAGTCTTGCTCTGTCTCCCAGGCTGGAGTGCAGTGGCATGATCTGAGCTCACTGCAGCCTCCGCCTCCCGGGTTCAAGTGATTCTCCTGTCTTAGTCTCTGGAGTAGCTGGGGTTACAGGCGTGTACCACCTGGCTAATTTTTGTTTTTTAGTAGAGACAAGGTTTCACCATGTTGGCCAGGCTGGTCTCAAACTCCTGACCTCAGGTGATCTGCCTGCCTCGGCCTCCCAAAGTGCTGAGATTACAGGTGTGAGTCACTGTACCCGGTCTCTCTCCTTCTTAACAACCTCTCTGAGGGCTCAAGGGGAAGGAACCGTAACCTGCAGTCCTGGGGTTCTATTTTGCCTGCTGACTCTGGAGCTGACACTCTGCCTGATATCGCTGCCTGAGGATCTGGTCTCCTCCCTGTCCATCTGCATCTCCCTTATTTCTCATTTATTTATTTATTCTTTTTTTTTTTTTTCTTGAGACATGGTCTCACTCAGTCACTTGGGCTGGAGTGCTGTGGCACCATCACAGCCCACTGCAGCCTCAACCTCCTGGGCCCAAGCGATCCTCCTGCCTCAGCCTCTGGAGTAGCTGGGATCACAAGCATACACCACCACACCCAGCTAATTTGTAAATTTCTTTGTAGAGACAGGGTCTCCCTGTGCTTCCCAGGCTGCTCTCCAACCCCTAGGCTTGAGTGACCCTCCTGCCTTGGTCTCCCAAAGTCCTGGGGTTACAGGCACTGTGCCCAGCTGTGAATCTCCCTTATTAAAGGCCAACAAACAATAGTGACCTCCACTGAGAGCCAACGAGAGGTGACCTCATGCCAGGGATGCCAGGAATGGCTGGATGGTGAATGGGGTGGGGTTCAGCTTGTGTTGGGCACACCTGAAGCCAGCCAGGGTTCCACTCCCAACCATGACCAGGCCCAGCCTGTCCCTTCATTGAACAAGTACTTCCTGAAGTCTGTGCTATGTTTTAGGAAGCATTTTTTTTTTAACCTCCCCAAACAAGCCAAAAATGACGGAGGAGAATTAATAAAAGCCAAACAACTAAATAACCGTGAGCCCTGCTCATCCCCATTAGGGAAGAGTACAACCTAGTCATAGTTCATGTTTGAACTTAGAATGAAGAGGGGACATACTCCCGAATGCTGACAGTGGTTATCGCTAGCTGGTGGCATTTTAGGTGACTTTTATATGCATTTGCTGTGCTTTCCAAACTTTCTACGCTTTAAGATGAAATTTTTTTTTTTTTTTGAGACAAGAGTCTCGCTTTGTCGCCAGCTGGAGTGCAGTGGGGTGATCTCAGATCTCAGCTCACTGCAACCTCTGCCTTCCAGGTTCAAGGGATTCTCCTGCCTCAGCCTCCCGAGTAGCTGGGACTACAGGCACATGCCACCACGCCCAGCTAATTATTGTATTTTTAGTAGAGGCAGGGTTTCACCACGTTGACCAGGATGGTCTTGATCTCTTAACCTTGTGATTGGCCCGCCTCAGCCTCCCAAAATGCTGGAATTACAGGTGTGAGCCACTGTGTCCAGCCAAGATGAAATTTTTATAAGCAGAGGAGCCCCAGTAAGCCTGAGTATTTGTTGAGAGCCTCTTAAGGAAAGCTCGTCTATAGTCTCTGGGTCTGGAGAATGGGGCAGAGGTCAGCTGGTCCATCCCTTCTCTTCCCTACAGGGGCACACCCAGACCAGTCAATAAGTTCCCCAGCCCCACCTGTGCAGGCTGGGAGAGGCTGCCTGGGTGGAGAGCCCGGGCCCAGGGGGCCCTGGAGACTCTGACCCCAGCCAGAGTTCAGAACAACCAAAGGAACAGAGGGCAATGAATGGGTAACGTCCACCACGGGCCTTATAACCTCCTCCCTGGCCCAGCCAGGCTGGGAAGCAGAGGGGAAGAGATGGGGGTACTGGTTGTCTCAAGGAGAAGGACCCCAGTGTGGGATGATAATGCCTCTTGCACAGGCTGTTGGGGGAATTAAATGTGATGACTGGCCCACAGGCCCCAGACGAGGAGGCACTCAGTAAACAATGCTGGGCGTGTGGATGAATGCACACGCTGGCCCTTCTCCCTTATGGGCTTGGAAATCCTCTCCAATTGCAGAATTGTAAAATACCCTCTGCTTTACGATCGGGGCAGGAAGCCGTCTCTGCTCCTGGATTCCCTCACACAGCTGCAGCAGGAAACTCACAGCAGAGGCAGGCAGAACCACTCTTGCTATCTGGCTCCGGAAGGTCCCTCAGTGCTCTGGGTCCCAGGCTGCCCCTGTTGGAACTGCCACGTCCAGTCCTACCAAAGACCACGCTGCAGCCACAGGAACGAAAAGGATGATAGCTTTGTGGAAAACTCAAACATTTGAAAAACAAAACAAAACGTGTGAAGGCCAAAAGAAGTCCATCTGTGGGCTGCGATCTCTGTTCTAAATTTTAGCATTGGTCTTACCAAAATAACTCCTTTGCATTTTTATCAGGGCCTTTCTGTGGAGTGATTTCTTCCAAAGAGAGAGACCCCAGGGGTGGGAATCTCGGGCCCTTTGGCTGTCCCTGGGTTGCACCAGGCATCTGTCATGTGCTGACTGACCAGGCCTACTCCCCAGAATGCATCCTCAGGCACCAACGGATCTGAGATTTTGGCAACAGTCCAAGGCATTGAGGTCTTGCCAAAAAATAAGGTAGAGGCCTCTCTGGAAGCAGCAGGTGTCAGCTATGCCCTGTGTTTGCAAAGATCATCCACTACAAGGCTGAGCGCTTGGGACTCTGGGACAGGTGGAGTCCCAGAAACATCCCCTCCCCAGACTAAGCAGATTCAGGTTTCCACCTGTTCTTCCCTTCAATAATCCCTGCATTTGATTCTCTAACCAAACAGGAACCAGGCCAGGTGGAGAGGGTCGTGATTTCCATTTTGCAAATGAAGAAACTGAGGCTCAGCAAGCAACTTACCCAGGTTGCACAGGGACTATATTCAAGCCCTAAGAACTAGGACCATTTTATAGCAGATCTCCCAAAGGCCACAGGTAGCTTATGATCTTCTCCCACAGGAGACTTGGTGGCTCTTGTGGCTGATACAATTTCTTTCTCTTTGTAAATTTTATTTTTTAATCATTACACAAACTTCATGTTAATATCATTACAAGAACCCCTAAAGACCAAAAGACAACCCATAACTCATGCACGTCATCATATTGTATTTTCACATTCTACCTTCTAATCATCGTACACAGGAAAATCCTTTTCCTTGCCTCTGAGATACACGGTTTTCAAATTTCTAAACTACAAACGTGCATTTATTTGTTTGTTTTGAGGCAGGATCTCAGGCTGTTGCCGAGGCTGGAGTGCAGTGGTACCATCATGGCTCACTGTAGCCTCAACCTTCTGGGTTCAAGCGATCCTCCCACTCAGCCTCCCAAGTAGCTGGGACTACAGACATGCACCACCATGTCTGGCATTTAAAAAAATTTTTTTTTTTTTGGTAGAGACAGGGGTCTCACGATGTTGCCCAGCTGGTCTCAAACTCTTGGACTCAAGTGATCCTCTCACCCAGGCCTCCCAAATTGCTGGGATTACAGGCATGAGCCACTGAGCCCAGCACAAATGTGTTTCATAGTTGATGTATATACATAATATGCCTGCAAATGTGTGTGCTTTTTTTTCCACCAAAAAAAAAAAAAAAACACCCTGTCTTGGTAAATCAGTTATGTATCATATAATCAAGGAAATAGGATAGGTCATTTTGTAGAGATGTAAGCAAATCATCAATGTCATTTGCTTCCCACTTCATTCACTTCCCTTTATATCCCCTGGCATTGGCCAAGGTTTTAAAATAAAGACAATTCAGTATTTCCTAATCCCTGGCCAGCTGGCCAGCTGGCCACCCCCACACCAGGCACTTGGGCACTCCAGCTAACTTTAATCTAAATCAAAACAGCAAGAGGATGTGTATAAGCCTCTGCTCTAGAAATTCCAAGGGGAAATGGGAAGGAGAGAAACTGATGCTTAATGGGCATCTGCTATGTGCCAGCCTTGAGCTGCGGAATTTGAGGAGTGAGGAGGGCTTCCATCTCTAGATTGTAAGGGAGAGGATGTTTCACAATTCTGAAGTTAGAGGGGAAAATGTTCCAGTTGGAAACATTAAGAGAGAAGAGCCCAACTTGTAGTGTTCCCTGGCCCTTGGTAATTAATCAAAGTAATGTTTTCTTTTCTTTTCTTTTTTTGTTACAGAGTCTCGCTCTGTCGCCTAGACTAGAGTGCAGTGGCATGATCTAGGCTCACTGCAACCTCCACCTCCCGGGTTCAAGCAATTCTCTTGCTTTAGCCTCCCCAGTAGCTGGGATTACAGGTGTGCACCACCATGCCCAACTAATTTTTGTATTTTTAGTAGAGACGAGGTTTCACTATGTTGGTCAGGCTGGTCTCGAACTCCTGACCTCGTGATCTTCCCGCCTTGGCCTCCCAAAGTACTGGGATTACAGGCGTGAACCACTGCGCCCAGCCACTAGATTTTTCTTTTCAAAAAGTTTCTTTAAGTTGACTATCTCTTGTGAAGCTGGTTATTTTCAGATGTGCCGTGTTCCTGTAGGCACCAGCTTCGCCTCACACCACCTTGGTCTGAGATGGTGCACCTCAAGTTGTCTTGAGTCAGAATCACCTGGCGGGCTTGTTAAACTTCCGCTGGCTGGGCCCCACCCCCAGAGATTGTGATTCAGCAGGTCTAAGGCAGGGTCTGAGATTTTGCTTTTCTAACAAGCAACTGGTGATGCTGATGCCACTGGTGCGCTTTTGGATCACCTGAGGAGCTTTGAAAAAAGGCTGGTGCCTGGCTCCCACCCCCAGGATCTGATTTCATCGGTCTGGGTGCAGCCAGGCATTAGGGGTGCCATGGTTCCACAGGTGATTCTTACGTGCTGCCCAGCCTAAGGGCCACTGGGTTTACCGAAAGAAGCCAGCAGGCATGATGAGAGTTTCCTGAGCCTATGAGATTCCTTGGATTTCAGGGACAACCTCCTCAGTCTTCCCAGATCAGGGCCTACCAGGCAGAGAGGATGGAGGGATGGAGGGAAGCTGTCATCTATGAGCTGTACTTCCACACCTGTATCTTTTAAACCAAGCAAACTGGTTGCTAATGCTAGAAGGGGAACCGTGTGAACTGACTTCTAAGATTTCCGGCTTCTCTAACCAAGCTTCTGGACCACGTGGCTGTGGTCAGTGCCCCCTAGATGGCACACACTTGCCAGCTTGCCACAGTCCCCATCACCCCCTAGTGTGTTACCCTCCTTGGCCTGAGACTCATTGATTTGAGCTGCTTGGTGCCACTGAGTGTCCATCGTCCTGTTCGTGGGCAGGTGTGAGTGGACAGGAGCTTTATGAACAGGAACTCAGGTCAGTACTTTCAAAGGAAGACAGGAGACATGGGGAAAGGACCCTGTGCGTTCTTTGGAGATGATGGTGAACTCAGTCCCTGCTCTTAGTCTAGAAGGAGTGGGGGATGTTAGACTGAAACCCAAGAGACCCGTCATCTCACCCCAGCTCTGTCGCGCATTTACAGAGTGACTTTAGGTAACTAACACCGTCTCTCTATGCCTCAGTTTCCTCATCCGCAAAGTGAGTGAGGGTAAGACATGCTGAGCTCGCGTGTCCACCCTATTCTAGGAGCTGGAGAGGAAAGAGTCCAGGTCTTACAACTAAGAGTTGGGAGGTGGAGGACCCTGAAGCCTAGGGAGGTAGACAGCTGGGCCCCAGGATGTGGGCAGGAAGGAGGCCTGGCTCGTTCCTGGTCTAACCACAGGTCTGTGCCATCCCCAGCTCCACGAAGCTGGACTCTGAGCCCCACCCATGGGTGCAGGCAGAGTCTAATTCCTATACCAACTCTGATGCGAGGCACTATGGATAGTGGCTGAAGCCCGGACTCTGGAGCCCACTGGGCCCAGTCCTGTGGCTTTGCCACTTCCTGGCTGTGTGGCAGGTTACCAACCCCTCTGGAGTCTCAGTATTCTCAAATGTAGCATGGGCTAGTAAGGGGTTGCTGTGGGGATCAAGTGAGCTGCGCCTGGAAAGCATTTAGCTTTGTATGTGGCAGATACTCATGGGTCACCATCCCCATCATTAAGAGGGGGCACTCAAGTTGTACCTGGGGCCTTGTTTGTGCCCCCAAAATCTTGGCCCCAACCCCAAGATGTGTCCTTTTTCTTGAGGCAGAGTCTGGCTCTGTTGCCCAGGCTGAAGTATAATGGCACGATCTAGGTTCACTGCAACCTCTGTCTCCTGGGTTCAAGCAATTCTCCTGTCTCAGTCTCCCAAGTAGCTGGGATTACAGGCACATGCCACCATGCCCAGATAATATTTGCATTTTTATTGGAGACAGGGTTTCACCATGTTGGCCGGGTTGGGCTCAAACTCCTGACCTCGGGCGATCCATCTGCCTCGGCCTCCCAAAATGCTGGGATTACAGGTATAAGCCACTGCACCTGGCCCCAATATGTGTGTATTGATAATAGGGGTCCCACTGTCCTCCTAAATTCCTATGATTGAGCCCAAGTTCCCTGAAATAGGCGTCTGGCCAAGCCCAAGTTCACTGAATGGTTCTGAGATTCCCTGCAGACCTGAGCTCTTGCAAACAGGTCGCCCTCTGCCCCTGCCCTCGTTTCCTCTGCCAGCTGCCACACTCAGGTGCCCTGAAGCATCCTGGACATGGAGTCAGACAGTATAATCTCCCCTGGCTGTGTTACCTTGGGCAGGTTACTTACTCTCTCTGTGCTTTTGTGAAAAGGGAATAATAACCCCTACTAGATCCTAAGCTCCTCAAGGGAAAAGATGGTGTTTGCTTTATCCACCAGTGTACAGCCAGCATCTAGCCCAGTGCCTGGCACATAGTAGGTACTCAAAAAATATTTGTTGGATCAATGAATGGGTTGGCCTAAGGACTAAATTAAATAATATACGTGAAGCACAGTGCCAGGCACATGGTAGCCCCTAAATTAATGTTTTTTGGAACTGAACCTATCTGACTTCCTGAACGTCTGTATTTTCCTTTGTGCTTTCTTGTGGCCTACATGTTGAGACACATTCCAGGAACTTGGACCATGGATCATTAACACCTTGGTCATCACACTTGGCCCCTACCAACACCTCTCAATTTCAGCAATAGAGCCTGTCTCACAACCCTGGCCCACCGTATCTAACCTAACGAACTTAACATTCACGTGTGTGTGTATCCATCCATCCATCCATCCATCCATCCACTCACTGATTCATTCGACACATTTCCAGGAGTGTCTGCTCTCTCCATACCTCCTCCCCAGGCTCCTCCCCAGGCTTTGGATTCCTGCATATCATGGGTTACTGGATGTTTCCACCTGGGCCTGCCACAACGTTGCAAAAAGCCAAGCCAGACCCTCCTTTTCTCATACTCATTTTTCCTCCAGGGCTCTCTAAGCTGATGGTGCCGCTGCCAGCCTGGTCACCCAAAAAGGGAGCCCAAGAGTTGCCCACGACACTCCCAGATGGGCACGCAGGCCTGACTATTTCCTATATTCTTCTCAGATATCGTCTCTCCCAACCTTTTCTGCCCAATTAGCCTGGGCATCCCCAAGCTCTTTTTCCTGAGTTTCTCTCTCCTCTCTGTTCTATCCTCCTCTCTCTCTCCCTCTTATCTATCCTCCCAATGCTGCTCCCAGGAGGCTCCATCTCCCGCCCCCGCCTTCAAGCTTCCCAATTGCTTTCTGTCCAACCTGTTGGCCTGTCCTGAAGGCTCCCACAATCTGGGGTCCCTGAGACCTGCTCAGTGTCATCTCCTGCTCTCTCTGTCTCCTGTGTCATAGAGTCTCCTGACCAGCGTCATTCTCTGTCTCACCTCCAGGTGTTACTTCTTCTGCCTGAATGCCTTTCTTTCCTCAGCTCACCCTTGTACTTGGCCAACCCTTACTCACCCTTCAAATCCAGTTTCAATGTCACCTGCTCCAAGAAAACTTTTCAGACCACACCCAGCCTAGATTACAGACTCTTCAGCTCTGCTCCCATCTGACCCATGCATGACTCCATCACTGTAGTTACCACATTATTTCATAATTATCTGCTTTGTGTCTGGCTTCTGCATGCTTATTCATTGCTCTACCCCTCTGTGCACAGTGCCTGGCCCAGAGTAACCCCCTGTGCAGATACTATTGCTCAGTAACAAATCACCCCATAATTTAGTGGCTTAAAAGTGCTATTTTGTTCATGGTTTTGTGGGTCTAGAATTTGTGAAGGCCTCAGCCAGGCAGTTCTCACTTGAGTTCTGCCATGGGCTGCAGTCACCCAAAGTCTCAAGGGGGTGCAGGCAGATGGGCTTGGGTTTTGCCATGGGCTGCAGTAGATGCTGGCGATTGGCTGGGAGTCAGCCGAGCTTTCCGCTGAGGCTTTACATGTGACCTCTCTAGCACTGCAATCTCAGGGTAGTCAGACATCCCCTGGAGCCAGCGTCCAAGAAAGCCAGAAAGAAGATGCGTTTGCTTATCTAATCTAACCTTGAAAGTCGCTGCCAGGCGAGGTGGCTCATGCCTTAATCCCAGCACTTTGGGAGGCCGGGGTGGCGGATCACCTGAGGTCGGGAGTTCGAGACCAGCCTGGCCAACATGGAGAAACCTTGTCTCTACTAAAAATACAAAGTTAGCTGGGTGTGGCGGTGCCTGCCTGTAATCCCAGCTACCTGGGAGCCTGAGGCAGAAGAATCACTTGAACCTGGGAGGCGGAGGTTGCGGTGAGCCGAGATTGCGCCATTGCACCCAGCCTGGGCGACAAGAGAGAAATTCTGTCTCAAAAAAAAAAAAGAAAGAAAGAAAATCACACAGTATCACTTCCATCACATTCTATGTGTTACAAGTGAGTGGCTAAGGTCAGCCCTGATTCGAGCAGAGAGGACAGAAGCACTGCCTTTCAATAGGAAGGGTGTTAAAGAATTTGCAGACATGCTTTAAAACCACCAGAACCTCAACACATTTGCATGGATAGTTGAAGACATGGTTGCCAAATTTCTCCCCACCTATCCCTATCCTGCCCCATGAATACCTAGTTCTTTTCTTCCTTTTTTTTTTTTCAGACAGAGTCTTCACTCGGTTACCCAGGCTGGAATGCAGTGGCACCATCTTGGCTCACTGCAACCTCCACATCCCAGGCTCAAGACGAGGTCTCATTATATTGTCTAGGCTGGTCTGGAACTCCTGGGCTCAAGCAATCCTCCCACCTTGGCCTACCAAAGTGCTGAGATTACAGACGTGAGCCACTGCACCCGGCCAATACTAATTCTTTTCTTTCTGCCTCTTTCTCCTGCACTACCATGACTCCAGCACATTTGAGGGTTGGCAGAGCGGCCTGGTGGTGGAAGAACACAGGCTAAAAACCTATAGCTTCTGCCTCCATGTGCCTGGTGCCTGCTGCCAGCTGGCGTGAGATGCTGAGACAAGTCCCTCTCCTGTCCTAGGCTTTGGTTTCCCTACCCAGAGAACGAAGTGCTGGGCCAGATATTCTCTAAGTTCCTCTCCGCCTCCCACCTTCTGCTCTAACTTTAGGCATCTCCATAATTCCTACTTGCTTTCTGAAAAGGCAGCTGGAAGCACGGGCCAGCCCCATTCTGCAAAGCTGCCTCCAGCCTTCATGTCTTTGGGAGTTAGCATCTTAATGACACAAGCACACACAGTACATTCTGGTTTTAGAAACTCAAATACTACAGAAATATGCAGAGTAAAACGGGAAATTCACCACGACCTCCCTTTATGCTCTGCCTCCCTCCGAAGGTGACTGCCTCCATCCATTCAGCGATTGCCCTGGCAGCCTTTTATATGCACCTACAGATTTCTCAGAAGGAGAAAGCTTTGCTGGGGATATGTGGTTTATCTTTTAACAAATAAAATCATACTGTTTATGTTTTTGCAACTTTCTCTTTTTCACTTAATTCTATGTCTAGGACATCTTTCTACTACATCCCAAGCCTTTTTTTTTTCTTTTTGAGATGGAGTCTAGTTCTGTTGCCCAGGCTGAAGTGCAGTGGTGCGATCTCGGCTCACTGCAACCTCCGCCTCCCAGGTTCAAGTGATTCTCCTGACTCAGCCTCCTGAGTAGCTGGTATTACAGGCGTCCGCCACCACGCCCAGCTAGTTTTGTATTATCAGTAGAGACGGGGTTTCGCCATGTTGGCCAGGCTGGTCTTGAACTCCCGATCTCAGGTGATCCGCCTGCCTCGACCTCCCAAAATGCTGAGATGACAGGCGTGAGCCACCGCGCCCAGCCTTTTTTTTTGTTTTCCTTGCCACTTCCCCGCGCCCAGCCTTTTAAAAAAGATGCTCTATAATTTGCGATGGTACCGATGCTGCAAAGTTCACGTGACTATTCTCCACCTCGTCAAATATTTTCGCAACTTCCAGTTTTAATTATTGTATGCAATCTTGTAAAGGGCATCCTCAGGCCTTGTTCAGCACTCCACGGAATTGCAGGGCTGGGGGACACTCCACTCCCGCGTCCTAGAGAGAGCCTCTTTCAAGCAAGCCAGGAGTGCAAATCCTCCTGCCTGCAAATTGCGGGCTGTGTGGCCTGAGCCAACTCGCTGGAGCTCTCGGAGAACGCCTGTGACGAGCCCAGCTAACAATAGCCCTGCTTAGCAGCCCCGCGGCGGGCGGCTGACGTGGTGAGGCCCGCAGGCCCGCCCCACCCCAGCCCGCCCTCCCTCCGCCGTCCGGGCCCGGCCGGGCCGGGGGAGTGCAGAGGCCGCAGGGCCCGGCTGGCTCGCTGCGGCCGCTTATCAGAGCCGGCTCTGGCGCCGGTTACGTAACCGGGCGGCTAATGCTGTTTTACTTGTCAATGGAACCCAAATTAAAAGAGGAAATTATTCTCCTGATGCTCAACTCGCCTAATCCCCATCTGTCTCTCCCCTGGTCCCCCGCGCTGCGGAGCGCTCGCATCTAAAGGTCTTGAACGCGTTCCAGATTTCTAATTTCGTTTGCTTATGCAACCAAAAATATTATGGCCGCGTTTCCTGGGGGTGATGAAGTCTATATTCTGGGCTCCAGGCACACTAAAAACGGCAGCGCCGGGCCCAGCGCCTCTCGCGCGTTTACCACGCGCCGGCTTTTTTTGGTTCCTCCGAGGAGCCGGCAGCTCTGCAGCCGCGGGGGCCGGAGGAGGCGGGGGCTGGACCCGCCCAGAGCTCGGGAGGGCCGGGGATGGCCCCGGGGAGCGCAGGCCCCAGGGCCGGGAGGCAGGAGCTGAGCGGACACGGGCCGGCCTGGGGCTCCCGGAGACCCGGGAGCCGTTCTGGTCGCAGCTGCCTGGGTGACCTCTCGGAACCTCGGTCTCCTCCTCGGTTTTTTCTTCTTCGACTCTGATTCCTGTGTGCTGAATTGAGTCTGTAGTGAGCTGTGATCGCACCACTGCATTCCAGCCTGGGTGACAGAAGGGAGACCTTGCTGAGAGAGAGAGAGAGAGAGAGAGAGAGAGAGAGAGAGAGAGAGAGAGAGAGAATGAGGGAGACATTAATAACCTGGAATATTGTGTAGATGATTTTTTTTTAAAAAAACAGGGTAGATCAAGATGTATTAACATGTATCAGATTGTCAAATTTCTTTAAGACATAAAGTCATAGAAAAATAACAGAATATGATTCAATTTGAGTTTTTAAAAATCCACGGGGTGGGGAGAAGCAAAACAGCTCAGTGTTTTCATCCTACTTCTGTACTGTCTGAATCATCTGAAGAGATGAGGTTCATGCACTTCTTGCATGATTTTAAGTACCTGCTTTTAATGGTGTGAGGGACGGGGGTGCAGGGGCCTCCCTGACCCTATCGTTCTTTGGAAGCAGTGGTCAGATCAGCAGTGGGACTGGCTGCAAGGCTTCTGCCCCCCACCCCTGACCCCAGACCGGGGCTTCAGGATGTCTGACCCCAGTGTTCTGAGGGCCTCTGACCCTCAGGAGGACACCAGAAGTCTTAGGGCTGCGGGAGGGATGGCACCTGGCCTAGGAGGGCAAACGCTGAGGGCAGAGCAAGCGCCCTGGAGTCAGAACCCCGGCTTCTAGTCCCTGGGGCATTGGCCCAAATGGCTGAGTCTCCCTTGTTCCTGCCGCCACTCTAGGTCTTGAGACCGGTGGCATCCTCCGCCCTGACAGCCGGGCCAGGGCTAGGGCCAGTGCGAGGAGGAGCCGACGCCGCACCGTGGCCGGCTCCGAGGCTGCGGGGCTGGGTGTGAGGCCTCGCCTCAGTCAAATCTGGAGACGTGCCCCTTGACTTGGCTTCTCAGGACGAGGCCAGGCTCCCTGTGGGCCCCAGAAGCCACGAGGGTACCCCACCCCTGCGATGGGCCAGCCGTATGCGTAGCGCTCCTCAACCAGACACTTGGAAACATGCGCACAGTTGCTGGAGACGCAGCAAAGAGGCCGCTTGAACACAGGGAGCCACTCCCACAGCACACGGAATGCGGATTTCAAGGCGTTATCCCTTCCAATCAGCCTCCACCAGCCAAGAATTCCAGGAACCCCTGTGATGGACTAACTTAAGCAGGTTCCTTTACTTTGGGACTTCTCAAGACCTTTCATAGGCTTGGCTATGTGATGACTCTCCATGAAGGTGTAATGAGTGCAGCTCTTACTAGACATCCGTGGACTCAGGAGCCCTTTTCTTCCAGAGCATCTCACAGGACTAGGGGGCTCCAAAACAATGAGCCAGTGAACAGGCATGGAGGGTGCAGGACCATCGCAGGCAGAGTTTGGGAAAACTTAAGAGGAGGATGAGGCCGGGAGTGGTGGCTCACGCCTGTAATCCCAGCACTTTGGGAGGCAGAGGTGGGTAGATCATGAGATCAGGAGTTCGAGACCAGCTTGGCCAACATGGTGAAACCCCGTCTCTACTAAAAATACAAAAATTAGCCAGACACGGTGATATGCCTGTAATCCCAGCTACTCGGGAGGCTGAAGCAGGAGATTGCTTGAACCCGGGAGGCGGAGGTTGTAGTGAGCCAACATCGTGCCACTGCACTCCAGCCTGGGTGATAGAGCAAGACTCCATCTCAAAAAAAAGAGAAGGATGAGTAAGCGCGGCCAGGCATCACTCAACAAGGGGAATAGGTCCTGAGAAATGCATCCTCAGGCAATTTCATCATTGTATGAAGAGCATAGAGTGCACTTACACAAACCCAGATGGCGGTATGGCCTACCACACACCCAGGCTATTGCTCCTAGGCTACACACTCTCAGAGCTTCCTACTGCATAAATACTGTGGACAATTATGGCAGAACAGTATTTGTGTATCTAAACATATCTATATGTAGAAAAGGTAGAGTAAAAATACAGTATTATAATCTTATGGGGCCAGGTGCAGTGGCTCATGCCTGTAATCCCAGCACTTTGGGAGGCTGAGGTGGTTGATCACCTGAGGTCAGGAGTTCAAAACCAGCCTGAGTAACATGGTGAAACCTTGTCTCTACTAAAAATACAAAAAATTAGCTGGGTGTGGTTGCGGGCCCCTGTAATCCAAGCTACTGAGGAGGCTGAGGCAGGAGAATCGCTTGAACCCGGGAGGTGGAGGTTGCAGTGAGCCGAGGTTGTGGCAGGGCACTCCAGCTTGGGTGACAAGAGCAAGACTCTGTCTCAAATAATAATAATAATAATAATCATCATCATCATCTAATGGAACCACCACTGTAGCTGCAGTCTGTAGTTGACCAAAACATTATGTAGTGCGTGACTGTATAAGAAGGTGTGAGAAGGCCAGGCGTGGTGGCTCACGCCTGTAATCCCAGCACTTTGGGAGGTGGAGGCAGGCAGATCACGAGGTCAGGAGATCAAAAGCATCCTGGCTAACAGTGAAACCCTGTCTCTACTAGAAATACAAAAAATTAGCTGGGCGTGGTGGCATGCACCTGTAATCCCAGCTACTCCAGAGGCTGAGGCAGGAGAATCACTTGAACCTGGGAGACGGAGGTTGCAGTGAGCCAAGATCGCGCCACTGCACTCCAGCCTGGGCAACAGACAGAGTGAGACTCTGGCTCAAAAAAAAAAAAAAAAAAAAAAAGTGTGAGAAAAGTAGAGGCCACCTCACCTGCGAGAGATTTATTAAAATCCCAGTCCTGCCAATAGAATGCGGGTGGGTAGGGGGTGGGAGAAGCCCGTCGACTAAGCAGATGTGGGACTAACATTCTTCTCTTTTCTCAGAGCTTGACGCCTGGGCTCATGCACACGTGTGTACCTACCCAGGCACATACCCAGATACACACACAAAAAGCTCACATGCAAGCATGTGTTCACATGAAACACACACAAGCGCACATGGAAGAACATGCACACATCTCCTCCTGGGCACACTCGCGTACAGAAAAGCACACACCCATGCACACCCCAGGTGCACACCCACACCCACTCACCTGCCCGTGCAAGCCCTTGGGTGCTCGTTCCCCAGAAAGCAAACACATGGAAACACAGATGGAGACACATACATCCACACACACGAGCCGAAGCATGCACAGACACACACGCAGCACTCGCGTACACGCACTGGAGTGTGCACACAGAAGACAGGTGCAGGCGTGTGCTCAGAGCACCTGCATCCACACACTACACCCTCGCGAGCACAGCATGTCTAAGGCCATAACAGCTTCCTTGCCTCTTTGTGGAGGTGGGGCCCATGAGGGTGGGAGTGATGCTGTGTTTTAGAAGGAAGCCGAAGGACTCCCGAGCACGTTGAGTAAAGCAGTTCACAGAAGGCATATGTCCTTTGAGTATTTTTATCTTTAGCACTCATATGTCTAGCAGAGTCTGGGTGGCTCCATACTGCTACCAGGAAGGAGGACAAGTGGCTGGCTTTGAAAGCAGATGGCCCCTGGCTGCAGAGAAAGGATACCCCTGCTCCCTCCCCCGCCATACCACAGCATTGCCTACCTCCACATATGGGGTCCCCCAGAGGCCTGTGCAGGCCACCTGCTTCCCACCAGGAAAACAGCTGGCAGAGCAGATTCCCCGGCCCCTAGCTGGGTGCCTGGAGAGGTTCTGACTGCCCCTAGCCCCTAACCTACCCCAGCCCCCGTCTCGGGAGCTCAGGTCTCCAGAGCACTTTGAGCCAGGACCATCCTCTTGGGCCTGGGCTGTGGCCCCCTGTGGGGGGCTCTCTGCAGCTGCCCTGAATGTCTGCATGGATGGTGTTTTCCATAATCTCTGAGCTGGCAGGAGGTCTGGGCATGTGCCCTGGCCCTCTGGCTGGTCAAGGACAAGCTGGTAGATTTCCAAAGCGATTTAATCCCTGGGTTCTGATGGACCCGGTTCACCACCAAGCAGGATCTAGGGGCCACAATCTGATGTCAGAGGGCGGGAGTGGCCTTGGCCAGGCCTTGGCATGACTCCATCCCTCCTGCCCACATGGCAGCGTGGTGGAGCCGGCAGAGAGCAAGAGGTGCCCAGAGCCTTCACCTCTTGAATCACAACCATTTGTTAGGCCCGCAAACATCAGCATGGCCTAGAAAATGAGGTAAAACCATAACAAGGAAAGATAATCAGGTGCTATTAAATGAAAAGAGCAGATAAGCAAAACATTATGACCATGTTTATTTGAGAGCAGAAATAAATATATTTAGGCAGAGGGGAAAAAACTGGAAAAACCAACAGTGACTATCTTTAGAAATTTATCATTCAGCAAATATTTATTGAGTACCTGCTATTGGTCAGACTGTTTTAGGTGCTGGGGATATAGCAGTGAAGAGACAAAACCCTTTAAGAAGCTTGTATTCGGCCGGGTGCGGTGGCTCACGCCTGTAATCCCAGCACTTTGGAAGGCCAAGGGAGTGGATCCAAGGTGGGTGGATCCCCTGAGGTCGGGAATTTGAGAGCAGCATGACCAACATGGAGAAACCCTGTCTCTACTAAAAATACAAAATTAGCCAGGTGTGGTGGTACATGCCTGTAATCCCAGCTACTTGGGAGGCTGAGGCAGGAGAATTGCTTGAACTCAGGAGAAGAAGGTTGCGGTGAGCCAAGATAGCGCCACTGCACTCCAGCTTGGGCAACAAGAGTGAAACTCTGTCTCAAAAAAAAAAAAAAAAAAAAAAAAGGCTTATATTATAGAGAATTTACAGGCAATAAACAAAATACACAAGTTCAAAATACAGTACATTGGTTGGGCACAGTGGCTCATGCCTGTAATCCCAGCACTTTGAGAGGCCAAGGTGGGCAGATTGCTTGAGTGAAGGAGTTGGAGACCAGCCGGGGCAACAGGATGAAGCACTATCTTTATTAAAAATGAAAAAATCAGCCGGTGTGGTGGCTCGTGCTTGTAGTCCCAGGTACTTGGGGGCCTGAGGTGAGCGAATCACTCGATCCTGGGAGATCAAGGCTGCCTGCCGTGAGCCAAGATCGCACGCTGCACTCCAGCCTGGGTCACAGAGACAGACTCTGTCTCAAAAAAAAAAAAAAAGTAACTGAAATGGTGTAAATGGTGGTAAATGGTGTTAAGTACAATGGGAAAGGCTAGTGGGTTTGAGAATTGTGGGTTGGGGACTGTCATTTTTAATAGACTCAATTTTTTAAGATCAGTTCCAGTTTTACAGAAAAATTAAGAAGACAATATAGAGAGTTACCCGCAAACCCTCCCTCCTCCCGCACCCAGTCTCTCCCATCAGTGACGATTTACATTAGTATGGTACATTTGTTGCAATAAATGAACCAATATTGATACATCATCATCATCATCATCATCATCATCATCATCAGTTATTATTGGAGACAGAGCCTTACTCTGTCACCCAGACTAGTGTGGTGGCGTGATAATGGCTCACTGCAGCCTCAAATTCCTGAGCTCAAGCCATCCTCCTGCCTCAGCCTCCAGGGTAGCTGGGACCACAGGTATGCACCACCATGCCTGGCTAATTTTTGCATTTTTTAGAGAGATAGGGTTTTGCACATTGCCCCGGCTGGTCTAGAATTCTTGGGCTCAAGCAATCTTCTTGCCTCGGCCTCCCAGAGTGTTGGGATTATAGATGTGAACCCCTGCACCAGGCCTTGATACATCATTATTTACCAAAGTCTATAGTTTATTTAGATTTTCTTGGTTTACCTAATGTCCTTTTTCTGTCCCAGGATCCCATCCAGGATCTCACATTCTCCATCGATGTCTTGTCTCCTGAGGCTCCACTTGGCTGTGACCATTTCTCAGTCTTTATTTTTGATGACCCTGACAGTTTTGAGAAGTCCTGGTTCAGTGTCTTGGAGGACTCTACTATCTTGGCATTTGTTTCACGTTTTTCTCGTGTTTAGACAGGGGTTATGCTAAGGATTTTTGGGAGTCTTAATCACAAAGGCAACGTGCCATTTTCATCATGTATGCTATCAGACGTCCACACTATCAACTTGAGCTAGGAAGATGCTGACTTTATCACCGGGATCTGTCAGGTTTCTGCATCTCCTCCCGTTCCACACTGTACCCTCTGGAAGCAAGTCACCATGTGCAGCCCACATGTAAGGCCTGGGACTTAACGCTTTCAGCCCCAACTCATTTAGGGTGAAATATCGACATACATCATTTGAAATTCTTCTGCATGGGTTTTTTGTGTGTCTCCTCCCCCATTTATTAATTAATCCAATCGCTTCTTTACCATGGACTCATGGAGATTTATTTCACACTTGGGTTATGATACTACTTCATTTCACTGCTCAGTTGTTCCAGTGTTTGGCTGCTGGGAGCTCTTTCAGTCGGCTCCTTCCTCCCTTTGACACCCACCTCCCTGGAACCAATATGGGTCTTTTCTTTTTGAGCCCTTCCTTACTCTCCGGCACTACCTGAAGCTCCAGGTTCACCTCGTGTATTTCCTGCCCAGTCCTGGAATCAGCCATTTCTCCCAGGAGCCCTGGATCCTTTCACTGGAGAATGGTATTAGAAACCAAGGTACTAGGTATGATATTTTTCTTTCTTTTTTTTTTTTTTTGACAGGGTTTTGCATGTTGCCCAGGCTGGTCTAAAATTCCTGGCTCTTGTCAACCAGGCTGGAGTGCGATGGTGTGATCTCCGCTCACTGCGACCTCCTCCTACTAGGTTCAAGCGATTCTCCTGCCTCAGTTTCCCGAGTAGCTGGGATTACAGGTGCATGCCACCATGCCCAGCTAATTTTTGTATTTTTAGTAGAGACGGGGTTTAACCATGTTTGCCAGGCTGGTCTCCAACTCCTGACCTCAGGTGATCCGCCCGCCTCAGCCTCCCAAAGCACTGGGATTACAGGCGTGACAACTCACTTTTAAATAAAACCACTCTGGCTACCATACTGAAGATAGCGTGAAGGGGCAAGGGCCGATGCTGTTTTAAGAATCCAATGAGCGATGATGGCTTAGATTGGGTGTAGCAATGGAGGTTGGGTGAGGGGCTCAGTTTCTGAAGGCAGAACCAACAGCATTTCCTGCTGGATTGGATACTGGGTGAGAGAGAGGGATGGTGCTGAGGTTCTGCCTGATCACCTGGAAGGAGGCAGTGTGATAAGTCACATTGGGGGAAAGACTGGAGAAGCTCACACGTTGGACACATCCAGTTTGAGACGCTCATCATCCATCCAAGCAGAGATGCTGAGTTTGTGGCTGTGTGGAAGTCTGGAGTTGAGGGAGAGGGCAGGCTGGAGGGATACCGTGAGAACGGGCTCCCAACCCAGCCCTGTTCCCCTGACATAGGTGGTCTCCAGGCAGTGATTTACACCTGTGGGCTTAGGCTGAACCCAACACAGGACCTGGACCAAGAGCCAGCCCATAACCATGTGAGGAGGGAGGCAGCTTTGAGAAAACCTGGCCCCAAGTCCCAGCAGGTGGGGCCGATGCTAATGCGGCTTCCCAAGGACCCCCAGCCTTGCTCTGTGTGGGGGTGCTCCGCAAACACCCAGGGCTGAGGGCACAGAGAGGCCCCGGATGAGGACTGGGCTTTCTCCCCATCTGAGCTGCTCCCCAGGGCAGAGCTTGGAGCCACATCTACTTGCCCTCAGCTCCCAGACTCTGGGTCCTGGCCACAGTCATCAGAACTGCTGAGTGAAAGAAGGCTCAAGGCCATATCCAGAGGGCAGCCTCTCTGACCTTTGGGAGGTGACAGCACCAGGTCACTGGATCCCCAAAACAGGAGGAACGGACAGGAGCGGAGACTCAGGAGGGGACAGGAGTGAGGAAGGAGAGGCCAGCGGACAGGAGAGGAGAGGAGACTGGCGGGTCTAGAGGTGAGGGGAGGTAGGAAGAGGCGAGCGTCCCGGGCTGTCCCCTGGTCCCACAGCCTGGCGAAGGGGCAGCTGACAGCAGGGGGTCTGTCCTTCTTGCCACCCACCTGTCTCTCACCCACCACATCTAGTCCACCAGCGGCTCCATGGGCTCCACCTTCACACTCCATATGGAATCAGACCCCCTCTTCCCTTACTGATGCCTCCACTCTGATCCGGGCCACCCCTCTCTGACCCGTGTCTCTGGAAGAGCCTCCTCCCACTTCGTCCTCTACAGTCTGTTCTCAGAGCAGCCAGAACGACCCTTCTCAAACAACACCGGGATGAGGCCATCACTTCACAAAGCCTCTCCCGTTCCCAGAGTGAAAGGCCTCCTCTCAGGCCACAGAGTCTCCTCCGGTCTGTAGTCCTCCCTCCAGTCCTCCCACAGCAGCCTCCCTGCCGCTCCTCCAGCAGTCCCAGCAGGCTTGCAGCTGCCTCAGGGCCTCTGCCTCGTGGCCTCCGCCCAGCCCACTCTGCCCAGCAGGCGCCTCGCTCCTTCAGGTCAGCTCTGACCTCTCCTCCTCAGAGAGGCCACCCTGACCACTCAATCTGAAATAGACCCCTCTCCACCACTGCCACTGTGCCCTTCCCCAGCTTACCTTTTCTTAAGACTTATCACCACTTTATATATGTATCTCAGCTCACTGCCACCTCCGCCTCCCAGGTTCAAGCGATTCTCGTGCCTCAGCCTCCCGAGTACTGGGATTACAGGTGTGCACCATCATTCCCAGCTGATTTTTGTTATTTTTAGTAGAGATGGGGTTTCACCATGTTGGCCAGGCTTATATATGTATTAACGCCTCCCCACTGGAGTAGAAGCTCCCTGAGGACAAGGCTTTTGTTCTGTCCACCAGCACAACCCAGCAGCTGGGACAAGCCCCAGCAGGTGGGGGCTCCATGGATACCTGTTGAATAAATGCATGGCCATGCCTCACCTCCTGCGGTTCCTTAGGGCTGGCTCAGGGAAATTGGTTGGGCCTGGCTGTCCTCCTCAGGCCCAACCAATTCGGCTCTGAGAAGTTCTTAGAGCCAAGTGGAACGTATCACACGGAAGATGGGAAGGAGGCCGGGCTTAGTGGCTCACACCTGTAATCTCAGCACTTTGGGAGGCCAAGGCGGCCAGATCACTTGAGACCAGGAGTTCGAGACCAGCCTGGCCAACATGGTGAAACCCTATCTGTACTTACAAAAAATTAGCTGGGCATGGTGGCATGCGCCTGTAATCCCAGCTACTCGGGAAGCTGAGGGAGGAGAATCACTTGAACCCAGGAGATGGAGGTTGCCGTGAGCTGAGATCGCACCATTGCATTGCAGCCTGGGCAACAGAGCAAGACTCCATCTCAAAAAAAGAAAGATGGGAAGGAAATTCACCAAAACCTCAGAGAGCAAATGACTCCTTTCTCCCAAATCTGTAATTCCACCATGACTTCCCCAATCCCTTCCTCACACCTTCCTGATGCCTCCTTTTCCCCCATTGCCCCAGAGCCGGCTACGCCCCAGGTCCTTCAGGGACGTTTTTGTTTTTGAGGCAGAGTCTTGTTCTGTTGGCAGGCTGGAGTGCAATGGCGTGATCTCGGCTCACTGCAACGTCCATCTCCCAGGTTCAAGTGATTTTCCTGCCTCAGCCTCCCAAGTGGCTGGGATTACAGGTGCCCACCACCATACTCAGCTAATTTTTTTGTATTTTAGTAGAGACAAGGTTTTGCCATATTGGCCAGGCTGGTCTCGAACTCCTGGCCTCAAGTGATCCACCCACCTCAGCCTCCCAAACTGCTGGGATTACAGGCGTGAGCCACTGCACCCAGTCCAGGACATCTCTTAGACATCTCCTTAGTACCTGTTCTCTCTCTGGCCCACCACCTTGGTGCTTATCACCTCAGGGACCCCAGAGGTCTCCAGGGTTTGCTCTCATCACCACAGGGCAGTTTCTACAGAGATCCAGAATGTTCTTGCTAAAAAAGAACGTCTGATCTGCTCACTCCCAGGCTTAACCCCCGTTGTCGGCCCTCAGGGTTAGGTCCGGAGTCCAGAGTTGTCTGCCCCCGCCCTATCTCCACACTCCTGCTCCCCTTGTGGGCTTTTCCTGCTGAGGCTTCTGTCTTGACTCAGCCACACATCTGCCGCCAGCCCCTCGTGCCCACAGCATCTACTCCTCCTCTCTCAGCCCTCTTCTTGCTTGATTACGATTCATTGTGTTACTGCCATCCAGACTTCCTATTTTGAGTTCCCACATGCAGCCTGGCTGGACAGAGGCCTTAGCCTCTGCCTTGAGTCCTGGTTTCATGGGAAGCCCTCTGGTCTCTGCTTGGATGTTTGTGGGTGGGGAGCAGCTGCGGTGGGTAAGGGGTGGCTGATGAGGATGATGGAGTGTGCTGAGGCTCCCTGGTCCTTCCCTCGGGGATGCCACTGCTGACGCCACTTGTCCCCAGGCTCTAGAGGAACTGGGTCTCTCTCGTCCAGGGTCTGACAGAGAAGAGGCTCTTAGGCTCTGATCTGTTGAATGGTTGAATGGGTCACTCTAAACCGTAACTGTAGGTGATTTTTGTTTTATACTTAACTATATTTTCCATAAATAAATTATGTCCTTTTTTTTTCTTTTGAGACAGGGGGCTCGCTTTGTCACCCAGGCCAGAGTGCAGTGGTGCAATTATGGCTGACTTCAGCCTGAACCTCCCAGGTTCAAGTGATCCTCCTACCTCAGCCTCCCAAGTAGCTGAGACCACAGGTGTGCATCATGACACCTGGCTATTTTTATTTTATTTTTTATTTTATTTGTTTGAGACAGAGTCTTGCTCTATCCCCCAGGCTAGAGTGCAGTGGCATGATCTCAGCTTACAGCAACCTCCATCACCCAGGTTCAAGGGATTCTCGTGCCTCAGCCTCCCAAGTAGCTGGGATTACAGGTGCTCACCATGCCCAACTAATTTTTGTATTTTTTTAAAGACAGGGTTTCACCATGTTGGCCAGGCTGGTCTTGAACTCCTGGCTTCAAGTGATCCGCCCACCTCAGCCTCTCAAAGTGCTGGGATTACAGGCGTGAGTCACTGCCTATCTTTTTTTTTTTTTTAATAGAATGGAAAGTAAAAACTTACCTTGAAAAATCATTCTTACTGAAATGTTGATTAAAAAGTAACACTTCCTGTATCTTCCAAAGCTGAGCAGACACACACCCCGGCCCCACCATCTCTGACCTAGGTATTCACCCAACAGAAATGCATTCACAGAAGCTGGAATGTTCATAGTGGCCCTATTCACCATAGCTAGGACCTGGAGCCTCCCCAAATGTCCATCAGCAGTAATATGGGTGAATACATTTTAACAGAGTCACACAATGGCAAGCTACCATCAGTGGAGATGAACAGCCCCCGACTGCCTGTGGTGGTACAGACAAACCTCGAAAATATAATACCGAGCAAAAGAAACCAGACACAAAGTGGCACCCACTTTATGGCTCCATGGATACACAGTTCAGACTAGGCCGGAGTGCCCATGGGCTGAGTCAGGAGAGAGGCTGGGCTTGGGGATGGTAGGTGGAAGGGTCTTGAGGGCTTTCTGGGTGCCAGTGAGGTGCTGTTTTTTTAATTTGGGTGCTGATTGCATGGGTAGGCAAAGCGTATGCAAAGTCACCCAGTTGTACGCTTTGATTTGTGCAATGTTCTGTGTGTGTGCTTAACTTCAATTTTTAAAAAGTCTTAAAAATAAAACTCATGCCTCCTGGAGCTGGTTAAATCCACCTCCCTTTTCTGTCCAAGGGCAGGTGGAGAGCAGGTGGCTGGCCTCCCTGGGGCACAACCACGTGTCCCCTCATGGGTGCTACCAGAGTCCCTCCCCAGGCTCTGAGACTCCTGAAGCCCCAGACTCAGGGATTTTCTTTCCACTAAGCTCTGGGGTAAGTCCCACCGTCACAGACCAGGCCTCCATATCGGACCAGTGTAGCTGCAGGCTGGCCCTCACCAGCTGGGTTACTCCGGGGCCTCCCTTGCCATCGGCCACCCCCAGGCTTGGTGTGGAGGCGAGAGTGCAGGGGCGCAGGCCGCCTGGGTCCCCGGGTTGTGTCCGACGGCCTCCCTCCATCTCCTTGCCCCTGGTGGGGGGTGGGAGTGGGGCTTAGAGGTGGGGAAAGTGGGGCTGTCGATGCTCCAGGGTCCCCGACCCCTCCTCCCCCCTGCAGAGGGCACGGAAGCCCTGGACCTGGTCTAACCTTGCGCGCCAGCCCCAGAGGTCGCCGCGCTCGGCTGTCGGGGTTCAGGTGCCCACAGTCGGGCCGGGGAGGGTGGTAATCAAGCCGGGACCGGCGGCCGGCGAGGGGCGCGGGTCCAGCGCGCTGCCCTCCGCAGCCGCCCGGAGCGGTTATTTATAACCGCGGGTCGCGTTACCTCCTGACCTTAAGCTGGGGCCGGCGATCCGCAGCGATTAGCATCTATCTCCTCCCCGCCGCCCGCTGCGAACAAACACCCCTCTGTGCGCCCTCCCCGGCCTGGCCCGCCCCGCGGGAGGCCCTGCAGGAAGCAGGATGTTGACCCGGAGCCTCCCTGTGCTCCTGCGACGGCCCAGCCACGTGTGAGTTGCGGGCGGTGGAGTGCAGGTGGGCGGGAGCGGGTGGGGGAGGACGGGGAAGCAGGAGCTACTCGTGTTTGACGGCTTCCCGGGTTACCAATGTCTTGGTCTATTCTGAGTGGCCTCCTCATTTACAATATAGGGCTCCCCAGCCCGGGTCTGCCCAAAGGGGTACCCTCTCCTAAGCCAGCGGGGACCGGCCAGCCCTGGTTGCGGCGGCACCGGCACAGGTGGTCCCAGAATGACAGACTGCAAACCGCATCCTCCATCAGCCAGCCCTGGTTCCGCGATGGCAGCTGAAGGCCAGAGGGAAAGGCGGCTGCATCAACTTCCCACAGCGGACCCAACAGGCTCCTGCCTGATGTTTTTCCCCAGCGGCTCCCAGACTCCTGATTCTGGTCTGGAGAAGCCTTGTAAAAGGAGGCTGGGGTCGGAGGGTTGGCCCATTCCTTCAACACATTTTTTATTTTATTTTTTTTTAGACAGAGTCTTGCTCTGTCAACCCAGGCTGGAGTGCAGTGATGGGATCATAGCTCACTGCAGCCTCAAACTTCCAGGCTCAAGTGAGCCTCCTGCCTCAGCCTATAAGTAGCTAGGACTACAGGTACGGGCTACCACGCCCAGCTAATTGCAAAATTTTTTGTAGAGAAGAGAGCCTGCCATGTTGCCCAGGCTGGTCTCCAACTCCTGGTGTCAAGCAATCCTCCTGCCTTGGCCTCCCAAAGTTTTGGGATTACAGGCATGAGCCACTGCGCCTGGCCCATTCAACACCTTTTTTTAAGGCACATGCTAGGTGCCAGGCACCTTTCCAGGCAAAAATCCTCACCCTGTGGAGCTGACAGTCCAAGGGAACGAGTCCTTCCCTGGACCCTGGGGCCCCACAATGGTGCCACAGTCTAGGCAGTTGTTGAGGGCCTTGAGGTGTGAGTCCTGGGGAGGGAGACTGAGGCAGGGAGTGGAAGGGCCAGGCTGATGGTGCATTGTGGGACTGCAGCCTGGGCTGGGTATTTGCTGAGTAAGGCCAAAGCCATGTGAGACACTAACACCCTGGGCCTGTGAAGGCTTATTTAGGCCCAATATCAGTGTGCCCCTGCCTAGCTTCAAATGACCTTGCACCCAGGGCAGAGGGTGAAAATCTCACCCAGTCTTGGGAGTCATCCTGGAAGAACTCATGGGAGAGGACCCACTGAGTTAGGAGGTTTGAGGAGCGCAGTGAGGGCGGAGTGAGCCAGGACTGTTGCCTTTCTGCCATGCTCTCAGGCACTTGGGGGCACATTGGGAGGAGTTTGCCTGTGTGACATGACCAGCCCCTGACCATCCCTTGCCCTCTCTGCACTCCAGCCTGGGTTGACAGAGCAAGACCCTGTCTCAAAAATAAATAAAATAAAAATGTTGAATGAATGAGCAGTGAAGGGTTTGGTTGAGATGAGCCGTTTCATCTCTGGCTGCCTGTGCTTCTGGTCTCGAGAACTCCACTAGGCGAGACTCTCCTGCCAGAGACTGGCTCAGGCCAGGTGCATCTGGGAGGCCTGATGAAGCCCAAGAGGCTTGGCCAGGGTGGACCAGGAGTAGCTGTGGCGGTGGGTAGCTGGTGGTGCCCAACAGCTGACGCCAGTGTGTGAGGAAGGGTGCACACACATGTGTGTGGGAGTCTGCCGTGCTGGGTGTGCCTCAGTGGGTAGGTGGCTGCGCATGGGAGCGTGTGCTCGCTGTGTGTTTACATGGCGGTGTAAGGAGTATCAGCAGCAAGTGTGTAGGGTTAGGTATGTATATGTGGGGGGCAGATATTGGAGGAGTGTGTAGGTTAGGTATGTATATGTGGGGATGTGGGCGGATATTGGAGAAGTGTCTTAGTGGTCCGGGGGGAGGCTTGGGGAAGGGGAGAAAGGCCTGGAGGGGCCTCTCCCTCACTCTGCAAACCCCGCTCTGGCCACATGGTCAGCTTGTGGTCGGTGTGCCCTGACCAGTCAATGAACTCAGGGTCTGGAAGAGTCAGCGGCTTTTCCGACCTCTTTGCCAAACGGGATGTCAGCATGGGGGCAGGGATGGCGGGGGTGCGGGCTGGGAAAGGTGGCAATGACTTCATGACCACTGACTGCTGAGCAGGGCAGGGAGCTGGAGGCTGGCTGGGTGGGGAATCCACTCTGGGTGGGGAGGCAGCCAGGCTCATGCTTCCGCAGATTTCCTTGGTGGGGAGGACCTCCTGGAGGGTCGGCAGGGGAGCTCCCTTGGACTGAGACCCCTGCAGGGGCTGTTGCATGGGGTCCCAATAAGCTAACAACAGTCCTGGAAGATAAGGCCTCTTGTCCCTATGTGACAGATGAGGAAACCGAGGCTTGGGGAGACCGCCACCCAGCTAGAGTGAATGGTGACTGGGCTAGGAACATGGGCGGGTATGTTTCCCACGCTGCCCCACAGGACACAGCAGGGGCAGGGATAGCCCTTAAAATCCGATCCTCCAGCCTGTAATCCAGCACTTTGGGAGGCCGAGGCAGGCAGATTGCCTGAGCTCAGGAGTTCATGACCAGCCTGGGCAACATGGTGAAACCCCGTCTCTACTACAAAAATACAAAAAATTAGCCAGGTGTGATAGCATGCACCTGTAGTCCCAGCTACTCAGGAGGCTGAGGCAGGAGAATTGCTTGAACCTGGAGGCGGAGGTTGCAGTGAACCGAGATCGCGCCACTGCCCTCCAGCCTGGGTGGCAGAGCGAGACTCCGCCTAAAAAAAAAAAAAAAAAAAAAGTCCCATCCTCCAAACACCTTGAATCCCCAAACCACAATCCACCTAAAAGTGGCCCCATCTTGGGGAGGCCCTCCACACACTTCCCTCCATGTCGGGGGGCCATCGGCTGCTATAACCACATAGCAAGGCCACTACAAGTCAACAGAAGCCTTTACATCACACGGCAGACTCTCTCCAGTCACACAGCAGGTCCCATCTCCAGCACAGATCAGGCCTGGTTCCTACTTCCAGAACACCATGGTCCAGCCCCGCATCGCTGACTCACGGGGTCAGGCTGGCATTGCTCCTCTGTGGGGCTGGAGGGGCCCCAGATCACAGACCTGGGGGTGGGTGTGAGCACTGTCTTTGTACCCAGAAGCTGAGGTCAGCTTTTGGGCTGCTCTTTCTTCAGCCATTTACTAGTTTCCCTTAGAAATAATAACTACCCCTACCTAAGCTTTATAGCTCAGCCAGGACTTTCACAAACATTCTGTCACTCACACCATCCCTGCACCAGCCCTGTGATGAGGAGTTAATATGCCCATTTTATAGAACCAGAAGCTGAAGCACAAGGAAGGAGGTTCTGGAACTTGTCTCAGATCCCATGGCTAGGGAGTGGCAGCTGCTCTGGGATTCCTGGCCCTGTCCGACCAGCACCTTCCACAGCAGAGACCCCCTCCACGGAGTGCGCGACTTGTAATTTCCCCGTGGGTGGACTCTGGGCTGCAGCGATCAGCTAGCAGTGCCATCTTTAGTCTGGGAGCTGTGTGAAGCCTGTGCCCACCTTCTCCCGCCTGCGAATATTGGGGGAGGGGCACGGAGAAGGGGAAGATAGAAGCAGAAGTGGCGGCGAAGGGTGCATGAGAGATTGTGAGATACGGGCTGGGGAGGGTCCCGGGGCAAAGCTGGCTGCCCTTGGCGCTGGGCCCAGGCAGAGGAGTGGAAGGACCAGCAGTTCCTGGAGCACACGTCCATCAACAGCTGCCCAGTGCCAGACATTGCCATGCTCTCATCTGCCCACGGCAAAATGAGAAAGATAAGGACAATACAGTGAGATTTTTCTAAAGCTAGGTTTACTCAATCCAAAAGACTGTCCTGTCATCTGAGCTTTTCAATGGTGTGTGTGTGTGTGCGTGTGTGCGCGCATGTCCCGTGTGTGTGCATGCACATGTGTGCACGTGTGAGCGCATGCGCATGTGTGTGCATGTGTGTGCGTGCACAAGCGTGTGTGTATGTGAAAGGACCTTTCCTTGGATATTTCCTTTTAATGACCTCAACTCAGCAAAATAAAAACTGGTGACTGGCTGGTGTGGTGGCTCACCCCTGTAATCCCAGCACTTTGAGAGGCCAAGGCAGGCAGATGGCTCAAGGCCAGGAGTCTGAGACCAGCCTGGCCAATATGGTGAAACCCATCTCTACTAAAAATACAAAAATCAGCCGGGTGTGGTGGTGGACCCCTGTAATTCCAACTACTCGAGAGGCTGAGGCACAAGAATCGCTTGAACCTAGGAGGCAGAGGTTACAGTGAGCTGAGATGGCGCCACTGCACTCCAGCCTGGGTGACAGAGAGAGACTGTCTCAAAAACAAGCAAACTGTAAACAAATAAAACTAGTGACTACGTCAGATCCTCATTTTTTTTTTTTGAAATGTTAGTGATCTGAGAAATCCGAAAGGCTGGGACCCACCGAGCTAACTTGTACGCGACTCTTGGTGAAACCTGGCTGGGGGCGAGGGGAGTAGGGGGGCGATGTTTTTTAATTGAGAGATGAATCTGAACAGCTGGAAGCTTCTCCGGGCGGGGGGAGGAGGGGCTGCGTTCTTGGCCCCTGCAGCCCCAGCCTAGGATATCCCCAGGAAACCTGAGCAGAAGGAACATTCACGTAGCTGTACTGGGAATTCTGAGAACGGCCCAGGGGCCAGTTCCCCATGCCACACGCCATCTGCTCATCCCTGACAGGAGCCAGGAGGAAATGTTCCCTTAAACCGCACCTCTGCCCCACCCCCAGCACCCCCAAGGCTGGTTTCAAAATAGTCCAGGCCTTTGGAGGAGACGTCATGAGTCGGGCTGGCTGCCTGTCCCCTGAGAGGACATGGCAGTAACGCTGTGGCTGAATATACAGGGACAGTAGACACAGGGGCCCGGGGGCCGGGGGAGCCTCGCATGCTCCACGGTGCCTGCCCCACCCCCATCCCTTCTACGCCCTGCACCTCCTAACCTGGACAGCTGGGAGGCTGGCACCCCTCTCCCGGCCTGGCCCAGCCCAGCCCACCTGGGGACATGTCCTAACAAGCCCAGGCAGAACAGAAGCCTGGCCTAGGAGGACCCAGGGCCTGGGCTGGGCATGAGTGTGGGGACACCTCTCTCTGGGGACTCAAAGCATTTTATGAGCTTAACTTCCCACAGGGCACTCTGAGATCAGGAGCCCAAGAGGAACCGGAATGTCTGCGGCAGAGCCACTCCTGCTGTCTGTTCTCAGCTTCCGAAGGAGAACAGGGCCATAAAGCTGGGGTGTGGGAGGCTGAGAGGAGGGCAGGAAGCCGGGCCAAACCCCAATAAACTGCTGGTTGAATCAAATCACAAATAATGAGTCCCGATGGCCAAGGTTGCCTCCACCCTCCTCTCCTGGGAATTAAAAGTCAAAGGGCAGAGCTGCTGACGCAGATGTCAGGGGAGACATGAGGTTTGGAACAGCTGAGACTCCGCTCCCAGCTCCACTGCCCGAGGCTGCAGGCCCCAGTTGCCCTGGACACGGTGTCCCCCAGGCGGCCCCTAGAGCTGCATTCCCAACTCAGGCGCAGGGAAGGGGGCTCGAAGGGGGCTCTGCCCCCTCACCCTTCCCCGGCCCTACGGGCAACAGAACTTGACTCAAGGTTATCAAGCTGCCCTGAAAACTGTCGCCAGATGACAGCCTGGGAGAAGCAATTGTCAGACTCTCTTCCTCTCACCGCTGTAAGAGGAGGAAGAGACCTCTGACTCCGTGTCGAGGGGGATCCTGGCTCCCTTAAACTTGCTGCGCCTCTTCCCCTCGGTCGGCCCCGGTCCCCACCGCAGGCAGACCCTGGGCGGCTGCACCAGGTCTGTGCAGCAGCGGTGACCCCCAGTGGTCAGTACGGGACTTGAACTTGAGCCTGGGCATGGCTGCCGCAAACTCTTCACCGCAGCCTCAGCCCACAGCCAGTGACTTGGGAAGCCCCGCCGCGTGAGTGGTTTGGGGATCGGAGTTTTGTAAGGCTGTCGTTGGCGTTTAGAGGTATTGCATAGGTGCTGATTTTCCTAATTGAACTGTGGCTGGATCTGGGCCTGAAGGTCCCACTGTCAGCAAATCCGTGTCCACATGCCTAAGAATGAATTCATCATCTTCTAGCCCTAAACCAGCTCCTCCTCCTGACTTCCCCATTCTATTAATAGCACCGCCACCCTCCAAACCTCCGAGTCATCTTCAGCCACTCCCCACACTGGGCAGGGTGCCTGGTCCTGCCCCTCCTCCTTCCACAGGTCACCCCTGCATCCCTCTCCTGGACACTCATAGCCTCTCACCTGCATCACTGGCACGCTCAACAATGCCGCTGGGTCAGACCTGGGCAGGGGACCCACCCCTCCTCCACTTACTGGCCTCTCGACCCTGGGCAAGTTACTTAAACTCTCTGAGTCTCAGCTTCTTCAGCTGTAATGTGAGGCTAATAATCACAGCCTCTCTCTCATAGGGCATTGCATGAATTAAATGATAGGCCGGGTGTGGTGGCTCACACCTGTATCCCAGCAGTTTGGGAGGCCCAGGTGGGTGGATCACCTGAGGTCAGAGGACTCCAGAGCTGGCCTTTTGTTCTGGGTCCTAGAATGCCATGATGGTGGAGGAGTGGAGTGGAGAAGCCTCAGGATTTCAGGAACTTCCAAGTCCCTGGCTTTGTAGCATGTTGTAAAGCTACCTGGGCCTCAGTTTCCCTGCTTGTAAAATGAGAGTGTACATAGTGAAACCCTGTCCCTTGCCAGCGTAGTGAAACCCCGTCTCTACTAAAAATACAAAAATTAGCTGTGCCTGTAATCCCAGCTACTGCGGAGACCGAGGCAGAATTGCTTGAACCAGGGAGGTGAAGGTTGCAGTGAGCCGAGATTGTGCCACTGCACTCCAGCCTGGGTGACAGAGCCAGACTCCATCTCAAAAAAAAGAAAAAAGAATTAAATGATAGAATGGACGTGAAGAACTCTCACGTAGAAAATGCTCAATAGGTGTGAATTATTAGAAATCACCCAGTCCGACGCTCCCATTTTACAAGCAGGGAAACTAAGGCCCAGGTATATTTAACAACATGCTACAAAGCCAGGGACTTGGAAGTTCCTGAAATCTGAAAGCTCCTCCATTCCACTCCTCCACCATCATGGCATTCTAGGACCCAGAACAAAAGGCCAGCTCTGGAGTCCTCTGGGCCCGGCCCCTGCTTTCAGGGCAGGGATGCTTGGGTAAATGTGGCGGTCACTCAGCCATAGGAAGTATGTCCCGGGATGGGGCGACCACAGCTGGTGTACAGCCGGCTGAGTCAGGGCCACTCATCTGCAAGGTGATGAGTGAGGCTCGGCACGTGGGCTGGCACAGCTGCCCGCCTCAGGACACACAGGGGCGTGCCCACACGGCAGCTGTCCAAAAAGGGCAGCCGCCTCCGCCACTGGCAATCTCGCCCTCACCTCTCTCCCCATACATACTGCATCCCAGTCCCCGCGTGATCACACAGGGGTCAGAGGAAAGGAGGGCAGGCTGATGCGGCCTCTTACCATCTGGGTCTGCTTCCTGCTGGGCAGGTGTCCTTAACATTCTCTCCGTGAATAAGCATCTGGCACCCACAAACTCCTTGAAATTAAAGGTGGGAGCCTTGTTCCAGGAAGAGGGTCATAGCTGTTACCAGATTTCAAAAGGGACTTTTACTCCCAAAAAGGCAATAGGGAGAAAAGCAAGTGGGCCGGGCGCGGTGGCTCACGCCTGGAATCCCAGCACTTTGGGATGCCAAGGTGGGTGGATCACCTGAGGTTAGAGTTTGAGACCAGCCTGGCCAACATGGTGAAACCCTGTCTCTACTAAAAATACAAAAATTAGATGGGCGTGGTGGCACGAGCCTGTAATCCCAGCTGCTTGGGAGGCTGAGGCAGGAGAATCACTTGACCCCAGGAAGCAGAGGTTACAGTGAATCAAGATCATGCCACTGCACTCCAGCCTGGGCAACAGAGTAAGACTCTGTGTCTAAAAAAAAAAGAAAAAGAAAAGCAAGTGGACAGGCTTTAGGATCAGATGATCCAGGTTGAAACAAGGGCCTATCCTAGAGTCTTTGGTACCTATTGTCTATGCCAATGGTTCTCAAATAGGGATGAATTTGCCCCCCAGGAATGTGTCTGGAGACATTGGGTGTGCTACTGGCATTTAGTGGGCAGAGGCCAAGGATGCTGCTACGTATCCTGTAATGCACAGGGCAGGCCACACGGCAAAGAGTCTCCCAGCCTCAAACGTTAGTACTGGTGAGTTTGAGAACCACTGGTTGAGGCGTCCTGTCAAATGAGGAAATCTGTGCCCCACAGCCGCCTTAGGGATTAAGGGAGGCAATGTATGAAGAACCCAGGACTGAGGCCAGCACATGCTCCAGATCTTCCTCTCCTTTTGGCCCAGGACATGGCAGCTAGTGGGCAGAGGTGGAGTAGGCACAGATTCTGGCTTTCACGAGGGAACTTTCTGAAATGATCTTGATGCTCCTGCCCCACCCAGCCCATGGCGGAGATTCTCTAGAACAGTCCTATGCTCATTTATTAACCAGGAGAACTCTGGCATGGTGGCTCACACCTGTAATCCCAGCACTTTGGGAAGCTGAGGTAGGAGGATCGTTTGAGCTCAGGAGTTCGAGACCAGCCTGAGCAACATGGCGAAACATGGATTCTGCAAAAAATAAAAAACTCGCTGGGTGTGGTGGTGCGTGCCTGTAGTCCCAGCTACCTAGGGGGCTGATGTGGGAGGATGGCTCGAGCCTGGGAGGTTGAGGGTGCAGTGAACTATGACTGTGTCACTGTGCTCCAGCCTGGGTGACAGAGGGGAGACCCTGTCTCAAGAAAAAGAAAAAGGAAAAAGCAGGCCCTGGAAGGAGCCAGCTGCCGTCACCCTCTGGACACTCACCATGCCACCCCTCAGGCTCCAACAGGGTTCCACGTGGCCCATCCCCGATGGGAGAGGATGGGGGAGGCAAAGCGCCTCCTTCAAGCTCCAGGGAGGCAGGAGGATTGGTTGAGGAGCGGCCCTGTGCAGAGGCAGGGACATGGTGGAGGACACCTTCAGAGGTGGTGTGAAGCTGAGTCCAGGAGCCACCAGCCCTCCCTGCCACTCAGCTCAGCGGTCACTTGGGTCGCTTCAGCCTTGACAGCCGTGGGGTCAAGTGTCTCCTCTACAAAAATAATTCCCAAATAAGTCACTGCCTTCACCCCTGGGACTGGCTGGTGCACCCAAATTGGAGTCACCACCCGGGCCCCCTTGAGCGTTGCCTTGCTGGCTTATCCAGTGCGAGCGGAATAGCTGACCAGGCTACCACAGTGGGAGGGAGCTGATCTGAGTCCGCCTGGAGAGATGGGACCCCGAGGCCCTTTTCTGGCACTACTCATTTGTTGGGTCTGCGGTATTCAAACACGCTCCCCGTCTCTGGCTGGGTCTCAGTTTAACAGGGAGGAGACCACCACCTCCCAAACGTCAGTGCTGGCGTTGGGCTGCGGGTGGCGCTGGGGCTCCTGTGTCTGTGTCTGGAGACACAGCTGACTCCTGACAAGCCCAGACACGCAGCTGTTCCTGCAGAGGGAGCAGCAGCCACGGGGGAAGGGCCGAGCGCTGAGGGAGGGGGCAGAGGGACCAAAGGACACCAGAGTGACCGCGTGCAGTGGAGCAAGTGTGAGCAGAGTCCCAGTCTCCAGGTCTCTTCTCCAGGGAAGCATTTTTGTCTTTATTGGAAATTTCCTCCCATGTGACACCTGACCTCTACCTTCTCTTCAACAGATGAGTTTTGCTGCCAATCCCAGTGGGCTGAGACACTGTGACTGCCCACCCGTCCCCGGGGAACCCTTCTACACAGCCCCATCCCTTCCCAGGGATGCTCAGTGGCTGCAGCCACCCTTGCTTTCTGCCACTCAGCCCTTACAAGGGCTCCAAACCCCAAGAGGGGCAGTCTGGGCCCGGGCTCCTGGGCTCCCTAAGGCATGATCACATCACGCAAGTTCAGGGCCAGGCCCTGAAGGAAGGGGGCCCTGGACCCAAAGGCTCCTGCTCCCCAGAGGCTCCGCCCAAGAACTGTCACTTCTCCAGCCGCTGGTGCCAACTCCCCTCCGGCTTTCCTGTCATTTCCTGATGCCACAAACCTTCTGACATCCTCTTCCCCACTGAATTTCTTCCCTAGGTCCTTCCCTTCCCCAACAAGTTTCACACTGGATGTTCCCAGCTGGTAGGATCTGGAGAAGGCTGGGGGAGCTGTCTCCATGACCCCAGTGGGAGCGAGAGACAGAAGCTGCATCTGGAGACTGCTGGCTGCAGTTTTGGGCATTCATACCCACCTGAGCATCCTGGAACAGCCCTGAACCTGGGCATCGAACTCCCCAGGCTTGAGAATGGCGAGCACTCCTATTAGGCGCCCCTTGCTCCAGGCCTGTGCCCACTCCCCTGTGCCCACGGAAGCCCTGTAGTCCATGCTGGCTCTGGCTCACGTGGGTGTCCTGACCGCAGTAAGGCTGATGCGGCAAGGGCCCCTTTACTCTGTGCACTTGGGGCAGCCTCGACCCTCCCGCCCCCTCGCTGTGCCACGTGTCACGTGGCTGGGATCATGCCCTTCCACCTTCTCCATTAAGAGGATCCAACAGCATCTTGCAGCTAACATTGGGGCGTGGGAGTGAAGGCAACAAACATGATACCCACTCTTATGCCCTAATGTTTAGAATCATGGGATAGAAAAGCATCCCAGAACTCATCTAGCCCAACTGTCATTTTACAGAAAGCAGGACAGAGAGAAAACGAACAGCCTAAAACTCATGGCTACTCAGGGCAGCTGGGACAGGGGTCTGGCTTCCCAGTGTGGAGCCCACAGTGTCTGGATATGCTGGAACTCGGCACGTCCCCCTGAGAGTTAGCTGCAGAGGTGGCGTGTGGGAGAGGAGGCTGGAGAATAGGCTTGGAGGTTTTGTCCAGGCACACAGATTCTCTCCCTCTAATCCTAAGCCCCTCCTTTTCTCCCTTTCAGCAGCAGTTATAAAATCCAGGAAATAAATGTGGATTGATGGCCTATAAAGGGCTTAGTTAGTGCTGTGACCTGCTGAGTTATGTAACTGCTATTTATTATCAGCCTTGGATGAAGTTTCCATTGAAGCAACTCACTAAGCTGATTCCGTGACATTTCCTTCAGCCTGGTTCAGAAGCAGCAGCCGCAGAAATTCTTCTGAAACTTCAAAGACTAGAAATTGGTGGCATGAATGCTTTTAAAGATTCCCTTCTTTCATCCTTTTTCTTTTTTCTCTTTTTTTTGAGGTGGAGTCTCGCTCTGTCACCTAGGCTGGAGCACAGTGGCGTGATCTCGGCTCATTGCAACCTCCACCTTCCAGGTTCAAGTGATCCTCCTGCCTTAGCCTTCTGGAGTAGCGGGGATTATACACATGCATGACCACACCTGGCTAATTTTTGTATTTTTAGAAGAGATGGGGTTTCACCATGTTGGCCAGGCTGGTCTTGAACTGCTGACCTCAGGTGATCCTCCTGCCTCAGAGTCCCAAAGTCCTGGGATTACAGGCGTGAGCCACCGTGCCCGGCCTCTTCTTTCATCCTTGGGGCCAATGTTTCTCTCATCCATATCAACCCTATTCACCTCAGCAACAGTCCCAGGCTCTAGGTCCTCAGGTCCCTGGGCTAGGTGGGGGCTGAGAGAAGTTGTTGTCCTGCCTCTGGTAAAGGAAAGGAGTTGAGAAGAACCCAGGGTATGAGATTCTGGAGCAGCCGGTGGACAATGCACTGAATGAAGTCAAGATTCTAGTCCAACCTCTGCTGCCACTCTTGGTCCCAGGTGGCTTATTAGTAAAGTGAACTGCTTCCCTCAGCTATACAACTTGACCCTCCCTAGCGCAGCACCCTCCTTGGTCTGGCTTGCTGTCATGCTGGGGTCGCCAGCACAGTGAGGATGAAGGGGGAGGGCTGACGGGCTGGCAAGCTCTGGGTGCTGGCAAGTGGAAGGGAGGAAGGTTAACACCAACATGGCGCCACCGTGTGTTCAAAAGGGAGCAGAGCTGGCCTCTCCCCAGCAAGGCAGCTTTCCTCTCCGGAGCCCTTTCCTGCTCTCGGAGGGGTTGTTGGTGGTGGTAAGCCAAGGATCCTCCCTAATTCAGCTTCACCTCTCAGCCATTCACCTTAGTTGCCAAAGGAGCCCTTGGGAGAAGCTCCCCAAAGCCTCTAATGCCATCCTAAAGTAGATTTTTGGAGGCTTCCAAAAGGTTCAAGAAGGAAAAGACCCAAAGGAAGTCCAGGACCCAGAGAACGCAACAGTGTCACTCTTCCTAATTAAGACACATTCCTCTCATTCATGGACGTGCTTCCTCGAGGCCTCGGGACAAACTGGTGGGTCAAACAAGGCCGTTGGTACCAAGTGGTGCCGGCTGCGTGATCCCCTCCATTAAGGATCTGGGCACGTTGTAAATATTGGGATCTGGCTGGGCGTGAAGGTTGCTAGTCCACACGACCCAAGCTACATTGGAAGAGACAGCCCACCCTCAAAGGATGTCACCTTCACCATAGCCTTACAGGGCATCCAAGCCAATTCCGTGCTTGTCACCAAGGACAATTGGGGACCCAAAGAGATGAAGAGATGAAATGACTTTTGGTGGAGCAGTGGTAGGGAGGGACTAGAATCTAGTTTTTTCTTCTTCTTTTTAAAATAGGTCTTGCTATGTTGCCCAGGCAGGTCTCAAACTGGATTTAAGCAATCCTCCTGCCTCCACCTCCCAAAGTGCTGGGATTACAGGCGTGAGGCACCATGCCTGGCCTATTTTTTACTTATTATTTTATTTTTTTAAAGATGAGATCTTGCTCTGTTGCCCAGGCTGGAGTACAGTGGTACAATTTTGATTCACTGCAGCCTCAACCTCCTGGGCTCAAATAATCGTCCCACTTCAGCCTCCTGAGTAGCTGAAACTACAGTGTGTGACACTACGCCCGGCAAATTTAATTTTTTTTTTTTTTTGTAGAGATGGGGGGGTCTCACTTTGTTGCCCAGGCTGGTCTTGAACTCCCGAGCTCAAATGATCTTCCTGCCTCAGCCTCCCAAAGTGCTGGGATTATAGGTATGAGCCAGCCACTGAGCCTGGCCCTAAAACCTACTAGTCCTTTATCATGACGTGGTTTTTGAGATGCTGACTTCCAGCTCACATCTTAACACCCCAGAGGAGTCTTTGGGAAGAAACAGCTGTCAGTGGGGTCCCAGAAACATGGCATTAACATGGGTGGGAAGGTCTGATAAACCCTCAATCGAGTGAAGCCTAGGACTGGGTCTTTAAATCAGCCAAGGCCTGCCTAGAGGCATCTGCCCAGTTTCTGCTCTCCAGCTAGGCTCCTTTAGGAAGGATAAATGTTTGAGATGTCTCTAAGAATCACGTGCCACATTTCTGCTCCTAGTTCCTTATGAACAGCCCCAGGCAAACTCTCCAAGATAGAAATGTAGACTGCCTACACAGTAAAAGCCTGCTTGCTCAGAAGCATACCAAGCCAAAATGCAGCAACGGGCAAATAGCTGAAAATGCTCTCCTGGATTTGGAACTCAAAGTCACTGTCACTGGTCTGGGGCTGGCCAAAGGCAGGGGAAAGTCAGCTTGATGAGAAAGGACAGCGGGAAAAGAAATCGAGGCCTCCGTGGGGGAAGGATACAGATATCTGTTAACTGTTGAGTAATACTTCTTTACAGGATCTCATTGGTTCTTTCCGACAATGCTGTGAATAATAGACCATTATGACTGATGAGGAAATTTGGCTGGGTGTGGTGGCTCACGCCTATAATCCCAGCACTTTGGGAGGCCGAGGCGGGTGGATCACCTGAGGTCATGTTTCAGACCAGCTAGGCCAACATGGTGAAACCCCATCTCTACTAAAAATACAAAAATTAGCCAGGCATGGCGGTGCGCACCTGTAATCCCAGCTACTTGGGAGGCTGAGGCAGGAGAATTGGTTGAACCTGGGAGGCAGAGGTTGCAGTGAGCCAAGATCACGCCATTGCATTCCAGCCTGGGTAACAAGAGCAAAACTCCGTCTCAAAAAAAAAAAAAAAAAGACCTATGAGGAAATTCAAGTTTCTGAGACACCATTCCACTCTCTTTGGGTATCTCTGCACCTGAGACGTCCTGCAAAAATTTTAACCCCACTTCATATAAAAGCCATGTTTTAGGAACCTCAAGGTGACAGCCCTTTCTTCCAAAGACCCCTCTGGTGTGATATGTGAGCCAGAATTTTGCATTTTTGCTTGGGTGGAGTGATGCTAAGCTTTGTAATTCTGTAGAGAAGCATATGACCATCCTTGCCACTGTTCCACACTGTGGTACATCTGTGAAGCTAATATCTTATTTGGTCCTTTATATCTGCTCTACCCACTTATATGCAGTGACTGTGAGTTTACTTATTACCATAAAGCATTATGAGCAACAGAGAAGAAATGTGATGGCATCTGAAAATGTCAAATTTACCACTCTTTCATGTTTCAATATGCCCCTCAATGTGCCTTCATAGAATGAAATTAACTCTCAGATGCAAAAGAGAATGAGTTCTCTTGTGTTTAATTTTCATGGAATACTCCTTTTCCTTAAAATGGGGGGTGGGGTGAGACAACAGAGAACAGTATTCCCCAAAAGGTCCAATAGGCCCAAGCGACCCCTGCTTTCTAACACAGTTTTGTTAGGACAGACTTGGCCTGGAACACTGGTAAATAGAATAGAGGTAAGAATATTCTGCATTCAACAGGCCTTGCAGGCAGACAGTTTTTCTTTTTATCACATTACAAAGTAGATCCCATACCTGTATCATTTGTTCAACCACTGCTTCTAATATGAAGCCACAGTACTTGATCACGTCACCATTTCCGCGTCTGCTTTCCTTGACCAGCCCAGTCTCCCTGAGAGTCGTCTTCGGATACTTGGCATCTAGGAACCTCAAAAGTCGGCTACTGAGTACCTAGTGGGGCCAGGTGGTTAAGACTAAACTAGCAGGGCCTCGTTTTGTGACCCTTCACTGGTGTAACCCTGGTGTTACTCTTTCGACGGTAAGGAAGCTGTGAGCGAAGGGTCACAGAACTAGGAAACAGTTGACCCAGGATTCAAACCCACGTCTCTTGACTGGAGAGGCAGCCCCTGCCCTACACACCTGCAGAAGCCTCTAGTGTTCAGTTAATGCTGGTGCCACCCACTCAGGCACCTGAGCCTTCACTTGTCTCAGGTGGCCCTGTTTACCAATGGGCAAGGCCACACCTGTTGTTAGGCCTCCGGGTCATCTGAAAGCTGTAACACTCTAAAAAAGGGGTTTCCATGAAGATCAACTGTGAATTTATGGGCTAAATACTTTGAAAAAACGATCAGATGTGGTGCAAATACAAGCTAGGCATAACAAGTAAATGGTTACGGCTTTTTCTAGAAAAAAATCAGGAAATAGCCCTACCACATGAACACAGACTAATGGAGATGAAGTATTTCCTTTTTTACTGTAGCAGTTAAGTTCAAAATACCCTATAGTTCAATTGTGCATGAATCAGGAAGGAAAGACTACTGGGGTGGGCCTGCTGGCAGGTCATCATGTGTAGGTTTATCGCAACTGGCTAAGAACGAATAAAGCTCTGTGCTCCTGGAAAACAGGTGTTTGTGAAGCCAGCAGGGCTGCTCTGAGGTTTGTTTTTTGAGACAGGGTCTCACTCTGTCACCCAGAATGCAGTGAAGTTGTGCAATCACGACTCAGTGCAGCCTTGACCTCCGGGCTCAGGTGAGCCTCCCACATCAGCTTCCCGAGTAGCTGGGACTACAGGTCCATGCCACCCGCCTGGCTGATTTTTCATTTTTGTAGAGATGGGGTCTTGCTGTTGCCCGGGCTGGTCTTAAACTTCTGGCCTCAAGTGATCTTCCCTCTCCCTTCCCAAAGCACTGGGATTACAGGCATGAGCCACCGTGCCCAGCCTGAGTTCCTCTTGGGCAGATGTTCCCAGTGGGAGGATCAGAATCACATGCTAATCGTTTGCCCATGTTCCCCAATAAAGTCTGATATTCTTTTTTTGAGACAGAGTCTCACTCTGTGGCCAGGCTGGAGTGTAGTGGTGCGATCTCGGCTCACTGCAACCTCCACCTTCTGGGTTCAAGTGATTCTCCTGCCTCAGCCTCCTGAGTAGCTGGGATTACGGGTGCAAGCTACCATGCCCAGTTAATTTTTTTGTATTTTTAGTAGAGACAGGGTTTCACTAGGTTGGTCAAGCTGGTCTTGAAATCCTGACCTCGTGATACACCCACCTCAGCCTCCTAAAGTGCTGGGATTACAGGCATGAGCCACCACGCCCGGCCCCGAGTCTGATATTCTTGAGAGGAGAGAAAAAGAAAAAAAAGTTTATTCCGTGCATAGCTCCTGGGGTGATTGTGGCCATGCCTCTCTCTCCTGGCTTAGCTGACAACTGCAGCTTCTCAGTGAAGTCACTGTCCCCACGGAGCTGGGGCTTATTTGGTCCATGTCTCCTTTGGTGCCTCAAATCAAATCGTAACTTTTTTTTTTTTTTTTTTTTTGAGACAGGCTCAACCTCCCCTGGGCTCAGGTGATCCTCCCACCTCAGCCTCCCGAGTAGCTGGGACTACAGGTGCACACCACCATACTCAGCTAATTTTTAAACTTTTTTGTAGAGATGGGGTCTTGCCATGTTGCCCAGCCTGGTCTCGAACTCCTGGCCTCAAGTGATCTGCCTACCTCAGCCTCCCAAAGTGCTGAAATTACAGGTGTGAGCCACTGTGCCCGGCCCCATAACTCCTTTTTGTCTGTGGGTGGGAGTGAATGTTCTGTGGTTAAAAGCAAGGAGCTAAACAATTTGGCATCTTTTGTACAGTGTCATTCTGATAAATTGGAAGTTCTAATTAATGCAATCCCACCCACCAGCTATCTGGGCCTCATGGACTTATAGGCAGGAATGGTCCTTATCTGTATAGACAACAATCAGGCAAATCAGAGCCAGGGCCACAGAACCAGGTAGGGCCAGAGCTAGGATTTTTTTAGATTACCTGACTAAGCCACCCTGCCTTTTAACACATGAGAAAACTAAGGTCCCAATACATTTGAGGAGCACCCTTCAACCTCAGCTACACATCATGCTTACCTATGGTACTTTACAGATGCCTGGCCTGGACCCCAAGGGAGGGTCCGATTCAACAGCCCTGTGTGGGGGACTGTGGAATACTATGTTAAAGTAACTTGCCTAGGGTCACAGCCTGGGCTATACAGCCTTCTTTCACACCATACCACTATGTCTTTCTAAAGAAAATGAGTTTAAAGCAAACTAGTATCAATTATCCAATATTTAAGGCATTCTGAGAAGTCCCCTAACTATAAAACCTTTCCTAATAAATTGGCTGCTGCTGCAGATGAAGTCCAGGCCCCTTGTGATCTCCAGGCTTTCATGCCTACACTGAGTCTAAGGGAGCGGGGGCTGCTTAAGGAAGAGCCTGGGGGTTAAGCAGCCTCTCTCCACTAGTCTGAAAGATAGTTCTTCCACAAGGGAGACACTGCAGACTACAGTTCCAGTGATGAGGCTCATGCTCCAGCCCTGTTCCCCAGGGACTAAGAGGCAGGCAGGGTAAGGTCCTGTAAAGACTAGGAATGGGCTGGGCACGGTGGATCACTTTGGGAGGCCAAGGTGGGTGGATCACAAGGTCAGGAGTTCGAGACCGTCCTGGCCAACATGATGAAACCCCGTCTCTACTAAAAATACAAAAATTAGAACAATGAGAACACATGGACAGAGGGAGGAGAGCATCACACACTGGGGTCTGTGGTGGGGGGGACTAGGGGAGGGACAGCAGGGGGTGGGGAGTTGGGGAGGGATAACATGGGGAGAAATGCCAGATATAGGTTATGGGGAGGAAGGCAGCAAACCATATATGTACCTATGCAACAATCTTGCATGTTCTTCACATGTACCCCAAAACCTAAAACGAAATCAAACATATATTAAAAAAAAAATACAAAAATGAGCCAGGCGTGGTGGGACATGCCTGTAGTCCCAGCTACTCATGAGGCTGAGGCAGGAGAATGGCTTGAATCCGGGAGGCGGAGGTCGCAGTGAGCCAAGATCACACCATTGCACTCTAGCCTAGCAAGAGAGCGAGACTCTGTCTCCACACACACACACACAAAAGACTAGGAATGAGCCGGGCTCTACATTGTATTCTCGGGCACCCAACCTCACTGAGCAGCGCTTTCATCCAGTGAACAGGCCTACTAACACGCCACGCGAGGCAGATTTTACGGTCATGTTAGAACCCCCCGTTTCTTGAATGCACAAACAAAACACACTGGATGAGACTAAATATTACCTCCCTGAATCTGGATTCATGTTGTGCTGCCGCATGACCAGTTTTATAATCATTCTTCCTTCAGAGTCTCACCCAAGCAACTGAATCACAAAAAGCACCCTGCATGATTAAAATGACATTACAACCTGCCTCTTATTATTGAATGATCTGGCAAGTAGTATATGCCTCAGTGTCATGTGTGGGCTGTTACTGAGGCTCTCTTCTCACATCTCATCTGGACACATGAGACAAGCTGACCAGCATGAGTATTCCCCAGGGCTCACCTTCAGCCAGTGCCAATGGCAACAGTCCTGACTCTCAGAAATGACATGTGTGATGGGGAAGATTATTAGACTTGCAAATAAAAACCAAGTTCAGATCCCCAGGAAAGGTTAAAAACAAAACAAAACACACTAGGCCTCATACATGTTTCATATACATATTTATATATATTTCATGTACAAAGTTACATTCCGAACCCCAGGGATTCCATCATAGAAATAAATACTGAAATAACTACATTGCGAAATGAGCTTTTTGCTCATAGAAATGAAGCGCAGTCTCTAAGAGACAGCAAGTGGGACATTATAGAACCCATTTTTCAGATTATAGAGTCAAGTAAAATTCTGATAGAATGTCTTGGACAAAAAACGAATTTGGAACATAAAATGGTTAAGATATATTCAAATATTGAGAAGTGGGTGACAAAATTAAAACAATCTTTCAAGAGAAAAGACAGACATTTAGTGTTACAGAATAGCATAACCCTGTTAGAAAAGCATTTATGATTTCCATATTTCATTTTCTCTTCTACGTTTCTCATGTTACAAAGTGGGACTAAATGAGTCCCTTTCTGAACATGATCAATTGAGAAGAGCCCTAAATCTGGTTCAGTCCTTTGGTAATGGTCATAATACTCACAAGGAAATAAATATTCTGTTCCATGGCATTCGCAAGACATGTGTTCTTTAGGACAGTTAATATTATGAGACATCTGTTTTATTTTGTTACTAAGGCAGCCTATGTTAAAGGGTCTAGTCTCAAATGTAGGAAGACCTTTATAAGAAATGAACAATGCAGTAAGTGAAAGAACTGATTTTAACCTTTTCTGTGCAAACACAATCTGAAAAGTTTATGTGCTGCACATTGTGCTCAAAATGTTTTACACTCTCCACAAGCTGCAGCTATTAAGTGATTCTTTCCTATTTTTAAAATTTAGATCCACATGAGTTACAGAAAAATACTCTCAAAAGTGAGTTCCTAGAGAATATTGTCCCTTTGCCTCACAGAGATTTTAACCTGCGTTTAGTAGTAAATATTAGGTTGAGGCATATGATATTGCCACTTTTGCAGATCAGCAATGGTTGAACATTGGCAATTTCATATGGTTCAACCTTGTACATGACCCAAGTGTAATAAAATGAGAAACCCTCAAGTATCCCTTATTTCTTCCACTTTTTATTGTACGGTGAGATCAACCCAAAGTGCACAAGCCTCTTCTCTGCCCTTGAAGTGATGGCTACAGGCAGTTACACTCTTTTGCTGCTTGTGAGAAGCTTACATTTTGGCATTTTCTTCCAAAAGTTACCATGTTGACCAAAGTAAACATTACAAGAATATAAACTTGCTATCGGGGGAAAGGGGAAGTGAAGCAATCTGTAGAAAATATTTAACCGAAATTACAAACATAAGGACAAGCCTTTAAAAGAAATTATACAGGCATTTTTGTCCTCTCTCTGATCCCTGCAGTTAATTAACAGGGCCACAGATACTCTGACATCTTTAGATAAAATAACTACACACCTGTATTACTTAAGTTAAAGCCAGTAAGTTCAAAAAAAGCAATTACAACCATTGTTACATGTTTGTATTTTTCATCTGTAACTCCTGATTTCCTAAATTACATTCAGTCATACAAACATGGCTGAACAACAGCAAATGGGATCTGACTCTGGGATGTTTACTTCTTGGGATTAAAATTCCCAAACACTTTGGTGTCTCTTTCTTGTGAAACTATACATTTCCAATAAATGTTTCATAATGATTTTTTAAAAGATATTGCCAAAAATGGCTCAGATTTAAAATGAAATAAAAACATAGCAAACAAGCTATGAAATACTAGCCTAAGTTTTGGTGCCCTGAAAAAAACTAAGTAGCTCAAGCAAAAAATTATTCTTTTAATACAGTTTTTACCAAAACAGTTTTCTTTTAATACACGAGTGGCTACAATTTTATTGTGTACACAATGTGCTTATAGACACACGTGAGCCCAATGGATCCAAACGTCTCCTCTGACTCATGAAATGACATATACTTCACAATCTAGCCTAATCATGTATATGTGTAAAAGCCACTGGTATACTTTTTACAGACATCCTTGTATAAAAGTTCAGAAAAATCACTTAAGAATGCTTAGACAATTTGACGTCTATGTTTGCTTTCTTTTCTTTCCAGTAGTCTTTCTGATGATTAGCGGGCCTTTATCCTATAGGTTTATACTTTTAAATCAGTACATAAAATTACATTTAGCTTTGCTTCAACCGAGTACAGTGGCTCACGCCTGTAATCCTAGCACTTTGGGAGGCCAAGTAGGGTGGATCATCTGAGGTCAGGAGTTTGAGACCAGCCTGGCCAACATGGTGAAACCTGGTCTCTACAAAAATTAGCTGGGTGTAGTGGCACGCGCCTGTAGTCCCAGCTACTCGGAAGGCTGAGGCAGGAGAATTGCTTGAACCCAGGGGGCAGAGGTTGCAGTGAGCTGAGATCTTGCCACTGCACTCCAGCCTGGGCAACAGAGTCAGACTCCATCTCAAAAAAACAACAAAAAAATTGTATTTAGATTTGCTTAGAGTAATAGATTAAAAAAAGGGTAAATCACATATTGTCAAGAAGCTTGAGAGGGAGAAAAATTGCAGCATCATGGTTTTAAAAAACTTATTAAGCAAGAAAATCAGTTAAATCCAGGCTTTAATCAATTTTTTCCTTGTTTGTCTGTCTTGAGACAAGGTCTTGCTCCGTCACCCAGGCTGGACTGCAGTGGTGTTATCAAGGCTCACTGCAACCTCCACCTCCTGGGCCCAGGTGATCCTCCCACCTCAACCTTCCATGTAGCTGGGACTACAGGCATGCACCACCACATCGGCTAATTTTATTTTGTGTTTTTTTTGGTAGAGACGGGGTTTCACCATGTTTCCCAGGCTAGTCTTGAATTCCTGGGCTCAAGCAATCCACCCGCCTCAGCCTCCCAAAGTGTTGAGATTACAGGCGTCAGCCATCATGCCCAACATAATCTATTTTTTTTTTTAAATGGGCATTGTGAATGAAAATACGTAATGTCAACCTTTACTTTATGGTATCTTAGCTTTGTCTTCTTCCCCTTCATAGGTTTCCCCTCTGAAGATAACCCTTTAAGCTCAAAAGGGCACAAAAGCTAAAATGTGATTCACATACCAAATACCAAGTATACAGCTGTTCTGCAGTTTGATACAGAACAAAATAAAATAACTTTTCTAATTAAATCCCTCATTCTGTGCTTAGGCCAGACTCCATCCCCAATACAGTTTTACTTGTATTAACGGGTAAAAGCAATCTAGAAACATTTGGCAAACAGGTACATTTTTTACGTGGAAAAAATTCAATCAAAATCACCATTCTCTGGTACAAGAAATACAAAACACATTTCCTTTAAAAAAATCCTCCCAGTGCTGAAGTATCTTCTAAGCTTCCCAGAGTATATTCTAAGCTTTATAAATAATAAACCTTTCTGACATGTCAGTATGAAAATGAGACTGGTCTCCCAAAAAAAAAAAAAAAAAAAAAAAACCCATCAATATTCAGAGAAGTAGGCCTCATAAACTTTAGAGCTCTAATAAGTCAGAAACAGGAAACGTTTATTTAAATAGTGTAGTCTTAATTTCTTTAATATAAAACCCCCCGAAAATCTGATGAAAACAAAGTTTTATATACCATATAAACAAGATTTGTCAGACTTGAAAGTGAATGTTAAAGTAATTTACAGTTAGCTTTTAGCCCTCTCGGGACATTTAGATAAATCCTGATAATCCATCTCATATTAGTGTGTGTCAATTTTACAATACACTGGGGAAAACTCGGCTATTGTATTTAAGGGTACAGTTTCATTTATCAAGTGTTTCCCATTAATTCCATTATTAGTGACAGCTAAAAAGTGACCCCATCAAATGAAGTGAATGACATTAGACTGTGGCAGAGTAAACCACATCTAGATTTCTTTCTATAATTCACCAGTTTGCAGGAAGTAAACATTCTTTGATTGGTTCATAATATACTGAAGTTACCTATAACACTGGAGCAGTATAACAGCTAGTTCCTCTGTATTGTTATGGTAGAACAGATTTTGTAATATAAAGTTAACAGGAAAAAATGCTCACACATTATGTGGTGAAACTTATATCACAAAAAGAGCATTAAATAAAGGGAAAATAAACCATGCAGAAGAGATGGCTTCCCCATCTCCACCTGTTTCCTGTGGGCTCACTCACTGCCATACATCACTTGCCACACTATCAAGTGACTCCTTTCTGCTTTGGTGACAGAAGGTTCAAGTGGAAGATCCTCTCCAAGAAGTTCTGATTCTCCACCTTCATCACCTAGTGAATGATAAGAAGACTCAAGTTAGGCTGAGCACAGAAAATACAGAACGATGTGAGTCAGACAGAATGCTCATGGTTAGTCCATGAACAAGATGTCAAAACTTGTATGACTTCCACTGGAGAGTAAACAGTAAAATAAATACTATGAATCAGAAACCTCACCCATATTCACCCAAGCCACTGCTTGACTTCAGAAAAGGTTAATTCATTTTTCACACTGTATTTATAAAATCGAGTTTATTAGACTATGTTGAAAAGCCATCCCCATATGCCTGCATACTGATGGTACCAACTATGGGAAGCTAAGAAAGCAAAGCTGTCCAATTCTGTGTTCATCCAAAACAAAGAGTTGACTCTCACTTATTTCAGACTAAGAACTGAGACTAAATAGTGTTATAAAATGCATGAGCACAGGTACAGAGCACACTAACTAAACCCAAATAACTCACACTTATTATCCATGATAGGTGTAACAGTCTCCAACCGGAGATAATCAATACAAGCATATGGAAATTAAAATAATCAGCCTGTAGCACTGCAAATGGCAGATTCATCACCTACTGGGTTTTTCTTCCAATGATTTTCAAGCTTAGGAGAGGTTATGAATTAACAGCGTATAATGGAAAAGAAGAAATAAAGAGGTTGGAGTGGCAGCCAAGATGCAGGTTCTTCTGCATGGTAGCTAAGTGAATGTGATCAGTGGTGTCCTGATCAAAGACACTTGCTTCCAAGGCCCAGTTTGGGGTACACCACACTCCTCTCCACAAGACCTAGTGCAGGGCATACCATTCTTCTCAATACAAGCTTGCATCGATTATATTTGTTGTCACAGACCAGGGTTATTTTGGTACAGTCCAGTGGTAACTTGTCTAGTGGGATGGATTTTTCAGCAGAATCCTAAAAACATGTACACCACAGGACCTAAAGATATTCCACTGATCTAACAGAATTTTGTCATGTGCCCCATGCGAATTTCAGCTGGACAAAAGAAAATACTGACAATGTTGACTAGAAACAGCAGAAGAGAAAAAACCCTAAATATCTGCGTTTTTCTCTGCAGGCCAAATTTTCCCTTATCCAGCCCTGTAATGGCCTTTCACAGCAATGTCAAACTAGAGAGAGGAGAACACGCAGGTCAAAATCCCATCTCTGAACAGAAACGTAACTAGGTAGTTAGAAGGGAAAAAAATTAAGTTTGGCTCTTTAATTTTAAAAAATTACAATGATAACAAATCAACTGGCTGAGACAAAATGCTGTTGGCATTTCTTTTCTGAGTTATTCTGAAGATTTTATTTGTAAGAAAATTATCCTGTCTGCTAGAGTCTCTACAGCCTGTTTTAAGTTTAAATCATTAAAAAAAAATGGGACTGTTAGAATCAGTTTCTCATTGTTAAAATATTACAGGAAATAAAAAAGGAAATGGACCCCAACAAAAGATCAAATTTGATATTTTTAAAACAGCATTTCACTATTAAAATTAGCCTACGCTAAAGACAAGTCTATTTTTCAGGCTGGAAATAACTAGAGATATTGCCAAACCTGGTTAGGCAATTTTTGTTCTATTTTCAGGATTCACAATGGAAGGAATTTTTAGTGGAAATGGAAAAACCACATAGAGATTTTATTAACAAACTCTTTAGTACGGTTCCAACTGCCATTCTGCACTCCAAGACAAAGTTACAAAAACCACCCCAGCCAACTGGAGTCCCTCACAATTCCTCTCATGGAAGGGAATTCACCAATAGTCCATTATTCAAAACACTCTGAAATGACTCCATTCCTGCTGATATCCTTGTAATCAATTTCTAAACATAACATTAACAGCCTTCCCCCCTTAAAATTGTCAACAAACTTTTTGCAGCAGATACTAGTGACACTAATCACATTTATCACGTTGTCATTTAAATGACCCCAATTTTTTTTTACTTCTTTACAGAATTCATAACTAAAGTATTTGTTACTGATTTACAACATTATCATATTCCCTCAAATTATCTAATGCCTTATGTCTGGGAACTTTTTGAAGCACTGAGATTTCAGGCGAGTCCAAGGGTTCCATTTATTTACAGCAAATAAGCTGGGTGCAGTGGCTCACGCCTGTAATCCCAGCACTTTGGGAGGCTGAGGCAGGCAGACTGTTTGAGGCCAGGAGTTCAAGACCAGCCTGGCCAATATGGTGAAACCCCTATCTCTACTAAAAATACAAAAATTGGCCAGGTACAGTGGCTCGTGCCTGTAATCCCAGCACTTTGGGAGGCCAAGGCAGGAGGATTACCTGAGGTCAGGAGTTAGAGACCCCCATAACATAATTAAACCTTGTCTATACTTAAAAAAAAAAAAAAAAAAAAAAAAAAACACACAAAAATTAGCCAAGCGTAGTGGTGGATGCCCGTAGTCCCAGCTACTTGGGAGGCTGAGACAGGAGAACTGCTTGAACCTGGGAGGCAGATGTTGCAGTAAACCAAGATCATGCCATCGCACTCCAGAGCCTGGGTGACAGTGCAAGACTCTGTCTCAAAAAACAAACACCTAAAAACAAACAAAGAAAAAGAAAACACAAAAATTAACCAGGCGTGGTGCCACAAGCCTGTAATCCCACCTACTCAGGAGGCTGAGGTAGGAGGAACCCGAGAGGTGGAAATTATAGTAAGCCAAGATCATGTCACTGCACTCCAGCCTGGGTGACAGAGTGAGACTCTGTCTCAAAAAAAAAAAAATATGGCAAATAAACTTGTATTTGTACAGTGTCTTACAATTTACAAAGCACTACTCTTTCACGAGCATCAATTCTCCATGTTTTCTTTGTATCTGTCTGGCCATTCCCTCTCAGATCCCTCCATAAGCTCTAATGATCTTTAATCGGAATATGAATTCAGAGTTCTATCCTGGAACCCTTCCTTTTTCTTTCCTTCTATTTTTTTTGAGCTAGAGTCTAACTCTGTTGCCCAGGCTGGAGTGCAGTGCTGTGATCTCGGCTCACTGCAACCTCCACCTCCAGCGTTCAAGCGATTCTCCTGCCTCAGCCTCCTGAATAGCTGAAATTACAGGTGTACAGCACCAGGCTCAGCTAATTTTCATATTTTTATTAGAGACCGGGTTATGCCGCTGGAAACTTTCCTTTTAGCTCCTTGGGTGAACTCACCAACCTTGATGGCCTTTAGTACCACTCCATGCTGACAGCCCCCAAACCCCTCCCCACTAAGATAGAGGACCTGTGTATTCAGAAGCCCAGTGGAAACGTCCCACCTAAATCACCACTATGTATTTCAAGATCAACACGTCCGGCATTGGACTCCTCTTTCTGTCCCTCCACACCTGCTTCTCCTGTTGACAGTCCTGAGCTCTATGGCCCATTTCTTCTTTCCCCACATTCCCATCACGCTTCTTATCTGTTCCCACTGTTACTACTTTTTTTGGGTGTTCACTTTTTCCCAACTCATTTCCTATGTCTAGTCTTGAACCTCCAGTCCATCCCCCATATCCTTTCATATTTCTAAACCTATGCCCAAGCTATTCTCTTACCTTGGAGTGCCAATCCCTGGTCCTCCCCACCCCATTCCCCAACCTGACCCTTTGGGCTAAGACTAAACAGTGCTGAGTCACCTCAAGCATCATTTTTTGACTGCCTTCTCTCCCCAACCTTGGAAATAACTGACTACTCACCATCAGAGCATCAATAACATTTTAATTTATTAACATGTCTCTATCTCTGCACTGTTCTGTAATCTATTAGATGAAGGCTTTGTCTGGTTTGTTTCTGTATCTCCAGTTTAAGACTCACAGGTACACAGTAGATGCTCAATTAATGTTTGTTAGGTGAGAAAATAAACAAATGAATTTGTTTTGACACAAACAACACTTTATGAAATATTTTTCTTTCTCCATTTTGCCAGTTAGAAAACCGAGGCTCTAGGAGGTTGAATGACTTGCCCAAGGCCTTCTGACCCTAAATCTTATGCTTTTCACATAAAACTCCACAGTGACCACATCCTGCTACTTCTAATGTTCCTTTCAAACAAATACATTTTGTTATGAAGAGAAATACCAAGGGCCGGGTGCAGTGGCTCCTGCCTTGTAATCCCAGCTGGGAGGCTAAGGCAGGCAGATCATTTGAGGTCAGGAGTTTGCAACTAGCCTGACTACCATAGTGAAACCTTGTCTCGGCTAAAAATACAAAAACTAGCCAGGTGTGGTGGCACACGTCTGTAATTCCAGCTACTTGGGAGGCTGAGGCAGAAGAATCGCTTGAACCTGGAGGCAGAGGTTGCAGTTAGCTGAGATCATGCCACTGCATTCCAGCCTGGGTGACAGAGTAAGGCTCCATCTAAAAAAAGGAAGCAAGGAAGGACAGACGGACAGACTGACCAAGGAAAGACAGACGAAGGAAGGGAGGGACGGAGGGAGGGAGGGAAAAGGAAGGGAGGACAAAGGAAGGGAGGACAAAAGGAAGGAAGGAAGGAA
>CAUYLG010014742.1:0-29558 GCA_963573385.1 Cacajao melanocephalus | reverse complement strand
TTAAATCTTCTTTCAAGGTTCTTAGTTTCTTTGCATTGGGTTAGTACATGTTCTTTTAGCTCACAGAAGTTTCTTATTATCCACCTTCTGAAGCCTGATTCTGTCATTTCATCACACTCATTCTCCTTCGGGCCTTGTTCTCTTGCTGATGAGGAGCTGCAATCCCCTGTAGGAGGAGAGGCATTCTGATTTCGGGTGTTCTCAGCCTTTTTGCACTGGTTTCTTCCCATTTTTGTGGATGTATCCACCTGTCATCTTTATAATTGCCGACTTTCAGATGGGGTCTGAGTGGACGTCTGGCTTATTGGTGATGAATTTTTTTCTGTTCCTTAGTTTTCCTTCAGCGGATGCCCCTTCCCCACAGAGCTAGGCCTTCCCGGGTTCAGCTGTGCTTACTGTGAAACTCTCAGTCCTCAGCGCTTCCAATTGCTGTTCTCCTTGTGGGGATGGGACCAGCCGAGCCTGACTCAAAGGGCACCCAGTCCCGTACACTCCGCACTGAGAAGTGCCACGCCGCGCCTGGGCGCCGACAAAATATCCACGCCGGCCAAAAGAGTCGTGCTGGTGACCCGTGTGGCTCCTCCGCTGGGTAGCTCCCAGTTTGTGGGCAACAGAAATTCATCTGAAATTGCAGCATCCACTCGCTCTCTGTGCTTTCACTGGGAGCTACAATCCTGAGCTGTTGTTAATCGGCCATTTGGATCTCTCTCCCTGTGTCCTTTACTATTTCATTGACCAGTGGTTTGTAGTTCTCCTTAAAGAAGTCTTTCACATCCTTTGTTAGTTGTATTCCCATGTATTTTATTCTCTTTGTAGCAATTGTGAATTGAGTTCACTTTTCATTTGGCTCTCTGTCTGTTATTGGTGTATAGAAATGCTTGTGATTTCTGCACATTGATTTTGTATCCTGGGATTTTGCTGAAGTTGCTTACCAGTTTCAGGAGATTTTGGGCTAAGATGATGGGGTCTTCTAAATATACAATCATGTCATTTGCAAATAGAGACAATTTGGCTTCCCCTTTTCCTAATTGAATACCCTTTATTTCTTTTTCTTGCCTGATTGCTCTGGCTAGAACTTCCAATACTACATTGAATAGGAGTGGTGAGAGTGGGCATCCTTGTCTTGTGCCAGATTTCAAAGGGAATGCTTCCAGTTTTTGCCCATTTGGTATGATATTGGCTGTGGGTCTGTCATAAATAGCTTTTATTATTTTGTAATATTTTCCATCGATAACTAGTTTATTGAGGGTTTTTAGCATAAAGGGCTGTTGAATTTTGTCAAAGGCCTTCTATGCATCTATTGTGATATCATGTGGTTTTTGTCTGTGGTTCTGTTTATGTGATGGATTGTGTTCATAGACTTCAATATGTTGTACTAGCCTTGCATCCCTGGGAGGAAGCCTACTTGATCATGATCAATAAGCTTTTTGATTTGCTGTTGCATTTGGTTTGCCAGTATTTTACTGAAGATTTTTGCATCAATGTTCATCATGGATATTGGCCTAAAATTGCCGGGAACTCTTGACCAGCAAGAGGATTCCAACCTGAATAGGGGGTGCGCAAGAAGAAAGAGAGAGACAGACAGGCGGGGTCAGGAGGGTTGAAGAATCTGTGCTCTAGCAATGGCTTTATTTCTCAAAGTCTTCGATTATATACATTTTCCAGGCTCTGGTTTACATCAGTGTAAAAAACAATAGATCACTAAATCACATGCTCTATACAATAGAGGTGACAGACACACAATCCATGATCGTAAATGGTAGTGGTTATTCCTGGTGCACATAAACAATATTTACGTCAAGACATTGTTTCTCGTGACTGCAGGTGTTTCTGGTTTTGATCATCTTGTTATCTTTTAGCTAGATTCCCTTTCTCTGTTCCTGACTCCTTTATCTCAACTTCCCTCTTACAGGGGTCCCTGTGTCTGGGCTCAAGACCATCCGTCTTGTGAAACTCGCTTTGCAAGCATTCACACGGTTGGGATCCCAACATCATTCATTTGTATAGATGAATAATATTTCATTGTATGTGTATAACACATTTTGTTTATCCATTCATCTGTTGATGGCCACTTGGGTTGCTTTCACATATTAGTTATTGTGCTTATGTATTCTGTTGTTGATGGTAGGCTCTTCTGTAAATGTCTGTTGGATCCTGATGGCTGCTGGTCTTTTTCAGGTCTTTTATATCTTTGGTGATTTTTGTTTCTTTGTTTGTTTAGTAGTTCTATCAGTTGCTAGGGAGGGTTGTTGAACTTCTGATTGTATAGATTTGTTTATTTCTTTTTTTGTTTGTTTATTAAAAACTTTTTAAAATTTTCTCACTTGACCATTCCTCAGGAAGATTTGTTTATTTCTGATCTCAGTTCTACCAGTTTTTCTTTTACGTATTTTGAAGCTCTTTTGTTTGGTGTATACATATTTTGGAATGTTATGTCCTTTTGATATGTTGACCCCTCTTGTCATTATATAATGTCTCTCTTTGCAATTTTCTTTCTTTGAAGTCTACTTTATTTGGTATTAATATAAGCACTCTTATTTTGGATTTTTTGGTATGGTATATCTTTTCCAGGCTTTTTCTTTCTTGCTTTTTCTTTCTTTCTTTCTTTCCTTCCTTCCTTCCTTCCTTCCTGCCTTCCTTCTTTCTTTCTTTCTTTTCTTTCTTTTTTCTTTCTCTCTCTCTTTCTCTCTCTTTCTTTCTTCTTTTCTTTCTTTCTTTTCTGTCTTTTGAGACAAGGCCTCACTTAGGTTGCCCAGGTTAGATTCCAGCTCCTGGGCTTAATTGATCCTCTTGCCCCAGCCTCCTGAGTAGCTGGGATTACAGGTATGAGCCACTACATCCAGTGGTATCCTTTTATTTTTATTTTTTTCGAGACAGAATCTCACTCTGTCATGCAGTGGCATGATCTTGGCTCACTGCAACCTCTGCCTTCCAGGTTCAAGCAATTCTCCTGCCTCAGCCTCCTGAGTAGCTGGGATTTCAGGTGTATGCTGCCACACCCGGCTAATTTTTGTATTTTTAGTGGAGATAGAGTTTCATCCTGTGTTGGCCAGGCTGGTCTCAAACTCCTGACCTCAAGTGATTCGCCTGCCTCAGCCTCCAAAAGTGCTGGGATTACAGGTGTGAGCCACCACACCTGGCCTATTCTTCTACTTTCAACTTGCCTACATCATTGAATTTGAAGTTTCTTGTAGAAATTATATTCTTGGCCATGTTTTTCTTTTTTTTTTTAAAACAAATTTTCCTCTGCCAAAGTCTTTTAATTGGTATATTTGAACGAGTTATTTATTTATTATTATTATTTGACAGAGTCTCACTCTGTTGCCCAGGCTAGAGTGCAGTGGCACAATCTCAGGTCACTGTAATCTCTGCCTCCTGGGTTCAAGCAATTCTCCTGCCTCAGTCTCTTGAGTAGTAGCTGGGACTGCAGGCACGAGCCAGCACACCCAGCTAATTTTTGTATTTTTAGTAGAGATGAGGTTTCACCATGTTGGCCAGGATGGTTTCCATCTCTTGACCTCGTGATCTGCCCACCTCAGCCTCCCAAAGTGTTGGGATTACAGGTATGAGCCACCACGCCCGGCCCAGTTAAATAATTTGAGATGGACCACAGGCCTATATAAAAGCTAAATCTGTAAGGTAGAAAACACAGGAGAATATTTTCATGACTTAGAGCTAAGACATGTTTCTATGAGACAGAAATCCATAACCACCAAATTTTATAAATTGATAAATTATACTTCATCAATATTACTTTTTTTTCTTTTTGGGACAGAGGCTCACTCTATCACCCAGGTTGGAGTGCAGTGGTGCAATCTCAGCTTACTGCAACCTCCGCCTCTGGGGTTCAAGCGATTCCCGTGCCTCAGCCTCTCGAGTAGCTGGGATGACAGGCATGTGTGACAATACCAAGCTAAACATGACTTTTCTTCAAAAGATACCATTATGAAAATGAATAGGCAAGCCACTGACTGGGAGAAAAATTTATAAAACGTTATCTGTGCCAAATAATCGAAATCCAGAATACACAATCTATATCCGGAATATACGCTGACAACTCAGTAATTAAAAAACATACAGGGGTGGGAGAGGAGATGGAAACACATTTACAAATGGCCAGTAAGCACATGAAAAAGTTCTCAACCTTTCTGGCTCTCAGGAAAAACTAAAATCACAATGAGCTATCACTTCACCCAGGCAGAACAGGTGAAAGGAAGAAGACTGAGGGTGCTGTTGTTGGTGAGGGCTGAGAGCAGCCAGGCTCACAGACACAGCTGTGGGAGTGGGCATCTGCGGGGTTCTGTCCCTGAGCAGACAGGCTGGGCTTCCACCCTGCGGGGCAGGCTCTAGAGATGTAGGGCCCGGGGGTTAGGGAGCACATGAACTCCCTGAAGAGCAGGGCTGTGGAGTAAAGCAGGTCACTAGAGGGAAGCTAATGTACCCTGAGGCTGACTCGACAGCAGAGCGTTTCAGGGAGGAATTATGAGACCCTCAGTCTTGGCAGGGGTCTGGTTTGTGTTCTCTGTCATTCTATTGACTTTTTTCCTCATGGGTATAAGACGGCTGCCATAGGTCCTGGCATTAACTCCTCGCATGACTATGCCAAAGCAGGAAGGAAAAAGAGATTGTTCCTATGTTGTTCTCCTTGATTAAGAGGAGCATCGGCCAGGTGTGGTGGCTCGTGCCTGTAATCCCAGCACTTTGGGTAGCTGAGGTGGGTGGATCACGAGGTCAAGAGATCGAGAGCATCCTGGCTAACATGGTGAAACCCTGTCTCTACTAAAAACACAAAAATTAGCTGGGCATGGTGGCACGTGCCTGTAGTCCCAGCTACTTGGGAGGCTGAGGCAGGAGAATCGCTTGAACCCAGGAAAAAAAAAAAGATTATCTTTCAGAAAACCTTAAGAGATGTCTTTCACGTCTCATCACTGGCAGTGTTTATCCATGAGACGGGGTTATTTGAGGTGGGAGAGGGGTAGACTGGGTTCTCTGATGTGGTGTACCAGGAGCTCTTTGGTGTTCCAACTCCTTCTTTTACAAGTAGGAGGAGGAAAATGCTGCTTTCTAGGTACATGAGTCACATCTCAGGTTAAAAGTGTTTCACATGAGTATACTGAGGGTCTGAGAGGACCCACCTCAGATTCTCATAGTGAACACACATAGACATCCCTGCAAAATGACATGCAAAAGCAGTAACGAGGGAGTTGTTCAAAGGAGAGCACCACATTGGAGAACCACAGCAAGTTCCTTCAGAATATTTTTTGAGCACCTCCTATGTACCAATCACCATTCTAGGTTCTGGGAAGGCATCTGTGAGCTAGGCCTGGTGATTATTTACATTCTGGTGTGTGTGTGTGTGTGTGTGTGTGTGTGTGTGTGTGTGTGTGATAAAATTGATAAAAAGGCAACACACATCAAACACACATTGTTAAAAAGACTATGAAGAAAAATGAGGGAGACGCGGGAGGGAGTGCTGGGTCCATGTTAAACAGGGTAGTCAGAGATGGCACCTGGGCAAAGTCCTGAAGCAGGTATGGGGACAAGTCACTGGGGACATCTGGGGAAAAGGTAGAACAGAGAGGAAATTTTCAGTGGGGACACCATAGGCACAAAAAAAAAAAAAAAAAAAAAAGATGCAGAGGACATGAGTCCCTAGGTGGAAAACAGCAGGGAGGCTGAAGAGCAGGAGGTGAGGTTGGATAGACCAGGGGCGTGCATGGATGTGGTGTGCACACCTGGTGATGCAGGATTCCGTGGTGGACATTTCACGAGCCACCCCTCCATCCACCACCCCTGTGCTATTTGGAGCATGGATGAAAGGGCAGCAGGGGCAGGGACACTCTCTAGGAGGCTGCTCTAATAACCCTCGGGGAGACAGTGAAGGTGCCCACCCATAGAGGATGAGTGGGCACAGTACTTGGATCCAATCCATACTTCCACAGTCAAGCCAAAAGGAAGACGGTTTAAAAAAAATTAGAGAAGTCAAGGTCAGCTCCATAATATTTGGCCAGAGAATCCAGAAGGATGGAGTAAACTTGAAGTAAGCAACAATAGGAGGAGAGGATTTTGGGGAGAAGATCAGAAATGTGGATGTGGGATGTGACGCTTGAGATGTCTCTTAGAATTCAAGTGATCAACAGGTCATCACCCAAAGGAGGCCGGGATTCCGGCTCCAGCCAGCAAGGCCCAGGTTGGACGTGTGAGTCTGGACCTGGTAGCACCTGCACCGTGTCTACGGTGCCACACAGGGACAGATCACAGAGTAGGTGGACGCAGAGAGAGGCACGGAGACGGGGACTGAGACTTGGGCATGCTAATACATGGTGGGAAGTGGGGGGACCAGGAAAGGGGGTTGAGGGGAGGGAACAGGGCAGAGATGTTCTGGGCAGGTGAGGAGGTCAAGGAGGAGAGGCTGTGGAGGAGGAGGACACAGGGGAAGGAGGGGCTTAGAAAAGCAGGGGCAAGCCCACACAGATAGGTCACTATAGGCTACCTCATAGGGAACTAAGGATTAGTGCCTAGAATTGGCTGCTGTGGGCTGGGCATGGTGGCTCACACCTGTAATCCCAGCACTTCAGGAGTTTGAGGTGGGCGGATCACCTGAGGTCAGAAGTTCGAGATCAGCCTGGCCAACATGGTGAAACCCTGTCTCTACTAAAAACAAACATTAGCTGAGGCAAGAGAATCACTCGAATCTGGGAGGCGGAGGTTGCAGTGAGACAAGATCGTGTCACTGCACTCCAGCCTGGGCATCAAGAGTGAAACTCCGTCTCAAAAAAAAAAAAAAAAGAATTGGTTGTTGTAGGGGTCACTGAAGTCTTACAAGACCAGTTTTGGTTGACGAAATGAATTGGAATGGATTCAAGAGTGATGGGGTGGGAATGAGTATGGACAATGAAAGTTAGATAAATTTTTTAGCATATTTTGCTAGAAATGGGAGCAAAAAGAGGCACAAGAAAAATAGAATTGAGAGAGTATTTTTAAAGGATATTTCTTTTTGTTGTTGTTTTTTGAGACAGGGTCTCGATCACGGCTCATTGCAGCCTCTGCCTCTTGGGCTCAGGTGATCCTCCCACCTCAGCCTCCACAATAGCTGGGACTACAGGCGCACACCACCACACCCAACTAATTTACTATTAGTAGAGATGAGGCCTCGATATGTTGCCCAGCCTGGTCTTGAACTTCTGGGCTCAAGTGATCCTCCCGTCTCAAAGGGTGCTTGCATCGCTATCTCTGGCAGACTCTCCAAGTGGCCTCCCCAGCATGGTGGCCTCAGGGTAGTCAGACTTCACACCTGCAGCTGATCCTAAGGTGCCTGCTCCAAGAGAGGTCCAAGATGAAGCTGTGTGGCCTTGTGGGGTCTGTCTCTGAAGTCACACGCTATGAGTCAAGGCAATTATTGAGGGCCGCCCTGGTCAAGGGGAGGGAACTTGGACTCCACCTCTCGATGGAGGCGTGTCCATGTCACACTGTGGGAAGAGCATGTGTGGCTACTTTTGGAAATGCAATCAAGAGCTCCTAGATTAATGTGCAGCCTAAATCACAGTCTATTCAAAACCATGTAGCCCATCCTGCTGAAAAATTCTTCCTTAGATCCTCCCCAAGTGCCTCTTTACCTAACTCCCGCCTTCAGGCAAATGTGGCTGTTGAGGAGAGGTGGAATTATTCCCAACTGCAAAGGCAGATTTCAATCTTTGGGGTCTGAGGGATCTGAATTCCCACTCCTGTTCTGCTATGTATGTGCTGAATGGCCTTGGGCAAATGTCCTACTCTCCCAAGCCTCAATTTCATCATTCTAAAAATGTGGATGATCATGATATTCCTTTTAAAAAAATAAACATTTATTGAGCACCTACTATTGCAGGTTTTTTTTTTTTTTTTTTTTGAGACAGGATCACACTGTCTCTCAGGCTGGAGTGCAGTGGTGTGATCACGGCTCACTGCAGCCTCAACCTTCCTGGCTCAGCCTCCCGAGTGGCTGGGATTACAGGTGTGAGCCACTGCACCCAGCCAGGACAGGCAAAATAAACATGCTTTCGCAATGATGCGAATGAATCCCTAAGACAGAGAACTTGAGTAAAAGCAGGAGTTTGAATCTTTGGGACAAAGAAAGAGAAATATCAGCTGGGGAAGAAAAATGAGAGTGTTTCCTGTGCACCGTCACCAGTGCCACAATCATGTAAGAATGGTTAAGTCAAGCATGAAATTAACAAGAAGCAGAAATCTGTGTTCCTTCCACTGAAATCTCTGTGGCTGGGCTTCATGTTTGCTGAGATAAATGTCCCCCCTGAGATTGCCCTGTGCCTCCAAGGAGACTATTCTCATTAACAGTAGATGGACTGCAGGCTTCCCCAGCAGTTTCTGCCCGAGTGTCTCTCACCGGGTGGTGGACTCCCTCCTTCAGGGCAGGGCCACGAAGATGACTCTACCTTTCCTTATACAAAGCCTCATACAGCCTGCCTCTTACCAACCTGCCCATTGCTGGAACACCTATGGAGGAGCCTGGGGCAGGAGTGGGGACACGGTACTTTTCCATGTGGCTGTGCCCTCCCCCCAGTAGGCTCCACCTCCTTCACCCACCCCTGACCAGTGCACCCAGCCTCTGATCCCTTGGCCATGCCATCCACCTCCACATACCTTAGGCCTGTGCTAGCTGGCATGGCCTCTGCCTGCACATCTAAGATAGCATCCTCGACTTCACCAAATGAGGCATCTGCAACACTTCATAATTCCTGAGAGACTTGAAAGATATGCAATGATATTATTTTGCACCGAAACACAGGCCTGACATGGTGACTCATCCCTATAATCCCAGCACTTTGGGAGGCCGAGGTGGGAGGACTGCTTGACAGCAGGAGTTCTAGACCAGCCTGGGCAACACAGTGAGACCTGGCTCTAGAAAAAATACAAGTCACCTGGGTGTATTGACATGCTCCTGTAGTCCTGGCTACTTGAGAGGCTGAGGACAGGAGGGTTGCTTGAGGCCAGGGTTCAAGGCTGCAGTGAGCCATGTTCAAGTCACTGCACTCCAGCCCAGGTAACAGAGCAAGATCCTGTCTCTCTCTCAAAGAAAAAAAAAAAACAAAACAGAAAGTAAAAAAGAAACACAGCCAAGAATGCAATGTCACTTGGTCTCTCCGGTCTCCAGATGTAGAGATTAACATCCTCCTATATTAACGCCTTCCTGTGAGGGGTGAGAGGAGGCGGAGGGGTTCGGCCTGCTGGACACACGCACAGCTCCCAGCCTCGTGAGCGCCCCCTTCACTGCTTGCCTACTTCCACTTGGTGGCTCCCAGCTGCTGCCCGTGGCCCGGCCATCCCTGAAAGGACCTTGCCCTTCCCTGCTCTGCTCTTGAGGGACTGCTTTCTCTTACTCACTTTGCTGGCACAACAACCTCCTCATCCCTAAAGGGGAGATGGTGAGGGGCCCACATGTACCCCCACCTGCTGTGTCTGACACCTGCCCGCTCTGGCTAAGACATGTTGCTGTGACGAAGGGGCCCAGATCTCAGAGGCTGGTGACCCAGAGGACTATTTCTTACCTACGTGGACTGTCCACTCTAAGTTCCGTCAGCTGAGGCCTTAGCATGCAGAGGCCACATCTGGGACCTGTGGGCTTGTGGGAGGCAGAGAGGAGCAAAGGGAGCCCATCACCCGGCCCCTCAGCTCTGCCTGGGGGTGCCCAAGCCACTGCCACTCAGACCTCCTTGCTGAAGCCCTCCCATCCCCAGTCTGCTGTCAGCTGGGGAGGCAGACCCCCAACAGTGGGGAGGGATGGCAGGGACTCCCATCAAGTGGCACCCTCTATGGCTGGCCGTCCACTTGCCCTTTAGGCTCCCCCTCGGAGCCCTGTGAGGAGGAGAGGAGCGGCTCCACAGAGCTGTGGGACCAGGTGACCAGCGACTCAGGGCTGCTGCAGTCCTCAGGGGGTGGCTCAGGGCTGAGCCCAGCGAGGATGAAGCCAGAGTGCCCTGGAGTCCAGCTCCAGCTACGGGTACAGGGACTTGGGCTGCTCAGGGGACCACACAGAGGCTGGGGGCTTGAGAGGTCAGCGAGACTGGCAAGGAGGACCAAAGGAGGGGGCAAGTGACCCCAGGAGGGGGTGAGGTGTCCACAGGGGGTGAGATATCCCCAGGAGGGGGTGGGTGACCATGGGGAGGATGGTGAGATGTTCCTAGGAGGGGGTGAGAGGACCCCAGGAGGTGGTGGGATGTCCCCAGAATTGGGTGAGATGTCCCCAAAAGGATGTGGGGTGTTCATAGGAGGACCTGGGTGGACGCAGGAAGGGGTGGAGTCACCACAGGAGGTGGGGGGGGCCACAGGTGAAGTGGGTGAGGTAACCACAGGACCTCAGGTGATCTATCCATTCTCGCCCCACTGGCAGCAGCTTCTCAACCCTGGGAAGTCTCCCTGTGCTCACCCCTACCCCCAGACTGTCTCCAGGATCAAGGAGGAGGTGCTTGTCCTGGCTGCGGGTTGGACCCAACCTTCCCCATTCCATCTCTCTCTCCAGGATCCGGGACTCTGGAGGAGTGGGGCAGTCATCCACACGCAGGGCAGGATCAGTTGTCCAAGCCCAGAGGCTGTTGCTCACAGGTGTTCCCTGGACCAGAGGACTGTAGGGTGTGTCCTCTCATTGGGCAGGGTTATTTCAGGGAACGTCAGCGGCACAGCTTTTTGACAGACATGAAGTCCAGGGTCCTCAGGGCAGACAAGGCCCATCCTGAGTCCAGGTGCAGAGAAGTGAAGCTGCACTTCAGTTTTCTTTCTGGAGTTTTCAGTCACAGGGCTGTGGTGCTTGGGGCTCTCAGAGACCCTAGAGTACAGCATGATCTTCCCACAGGGAAGCTCCAGCCCAGGGAGGGGAAGGCCCAGAGCAAGACCCCGGGGGTTCGAGCTGTGGCAGGCCTTTTGCCCCTAGTCACCCTGGGATTCACAGGCAATGACACACGCAGCCTCAAGCCCTCCAGAAATGCCCTCTTGGTGGCGTAGCAGAGTAGAGAGGGCATTGTTCAGAGCCACAGTCCCGAGTTCAGGTCCTGCTGTTGGCATTGGTGGCTGTGTGCCCTGGGGAATTGACTTAACCTCTCGGAGCATCTAAAATTGGGTTGCAGATGCCCCATCACATGGAGGGGTGACTAGAAGACTGCCCTGCCCTTTTCTGCCATCACTGGGTGTGTGGAGTTGATGGGAGAGAAGCAGTGCCTTCCATCTGTTCCGAAGCCGCGTTCACTCTCAGCATTTCAGAGTCAGGAGCTGGGTGGGTGGCAGGTGACTCTGCACACCTTCACCTGGGAGCTGACTGGACGACCCCAGCCCTCAGTGTTTCCAACAAACCACCGAAGGACCGCGAGGAAGAAGCCAGGGTTTGGAACGGTGTCCAGGACATTCTGCTGACACCTGCTGGTCACAGGTGCACTCATCTCGGCCTTGGAGAAGGGCACGGAAGGGAATCTGGAGAAAGACAGCAGACGTTCTGTTCAGAAGTGCCATGCCACCCAGTCTTGCTGGCAAAGAGGATGGCGCGGTGTACAAAACCTGGGCCTCGCTGTCTCAGAGTCAGAAAGGGGCTCCAGCGCCTTTCTCTCACTCAGTCTCTCTCCCTGCACCCCCACCCCAGGATATTAGTAAGGACAAGAAATGTGTCTTTAGGGAAGGAAAAGGCAGCTCTTTCTTCTGCCCCAGGGACAAGTTACCCCCAATGACTGGCAGAGCACTTGAGTCCTGGCCTCTTCCTTATGTCACCTGGCGATTCTGTGACCTGAGAAAACAGCCCAGGAATCCATTGTATGCACAATACAATACACAAACCTGTTCTGTCAGTTATGGCAGGGAGATATTCAGATGCAGCAGCAGTCCCCTGAGGCTGCCGCTCCCTGCCACCAAGGCTGGGGCCCTCCCTGGAGATGACACGGCAACCCTCCAGCGTATGTCCCTCCTGAGAGCTTCCGCTTAATTCACTTGTGTGTAATTTGAGCTTCATCTGTGAGTTAACACAAATGGATAACATGAAAAGTGTCCCCTGGATTCATGCTTCTGCGACATGCTTTTCTCACTCAGCAACGTAATCCATATTAATGCATATAGGATGACCTCATTTCTAAACTGCTGAATAGGGATCATTTATTTATTTACACTTTTCCATGTTGCTAGACACTGGGGCTATTAGTAGCTATGAACGAATTGCCATCCGGAAATGCAGCACCTATTTACACCCCACCCATCCTAAACATTTTTATCATTCACAGTTTTTGCCAAACTGACCAGTGAAAACTGTCTTGTATCTTGAGATTGCGCATGTTTTCATGGCTCCTAGTGGCCCGTGCTTCCTCTTCTTTGACTTGCTTGTTCATGTCCTCTCCCCACTTAGTTGTTGAATTTTCCTTAATCAGGGATTGTTTTTCCTGGTGTAGCTGTGGCCAATGTTGCCTCTACACTGTATTTTGCCTTTTAGGTTTGAAATTAATATCTTTAATTGTATGTTTGTTTTTGAGACGGCCTTGCTTTGTCATCCAGGCTGGGCGGGCGGCACGTGACGCCATCACAGTTCACTGCTGCCTCAACCTCACGGGCTCAATTGATCTTCCCATGTTAGCCTCCTGAGTAGCTGGGACTAGTTGTGTGCCACTATGCCCAGCTATTTTTTGCTAGTTTTTGTAGAGATGGTATATTTCCCAGGCTGGTCTTGAACTCCTGGACTCAAGCAATCTGCCTGCCTCAACCTCCCCAAATATTGGGATTGCAGGTGTGAGCTACCCGGCTTTGCCTAGTGTCTTTTATTCTATAGAAAGTTTTTGTTTTACATTTGATGTGGTCAAATGTATTAATCCTTCATTTTTAGCTTTTGTAATTCATGTCTTAAGAATGACTTTTCTACCGGCCAGGCATGGTGGTTTATACCTGTAATCCCACATTTTGTGAGGCCAAGGTGGGCAGATCACTTGAGGTGAGGAGTTCGAGACCAGCCTGGCCAACATAGTGAAACCCCATCTCTACTAAAAATACAAAAATTAGCTGGGCATGGAGGTACACACCTGTAGTCTCAGCTACTTGGGAGGCTGAGGCAGGAGAATCGCTTGAACTCAGGAGTGGGAGGTTGCAGTGAGCTGAGACTGCACCACTGCACTCCAGCTTGGGCGACAGAACAAGACTCCATCTCAAAATAAAATAATAAAACAAAATAAATGACTTTTCTACCTCAATATATATACTTTTATATTTTCTTCACTTATATTTTTGCATATTTTCTTTGTTTCATAATTTTCTTTTTAACATTCATTATCAAATGAGTTGAAGGTTTTATAATTTTCTTGCAATAACTTAGATTAATACATCATCTGGATTTGTTTTAGTGTTGTGAGATAGCTCTCTATCTTATGTTACACATTTAGTAGTGAGTAAACCCAGAACCATTTTTTGAATAACCTATATTTTTACATTCTTTTAGTTTATAGGAAGTTGCTAAATGTGCCGGGCGCAGTGGCTCACACCTGTAATCCCAGTATTTTGGGAGGCCGAGGCAGGCAGATCACGAGGTCAGGAGTTCGAGACCAGCCTGGCCAACATAGTGAAACTCTGTCTCTACTAAAAATACACACACAAAAATAATTAGCCAGACATGGTGGCACACACCTGTAGTCCCAGCTACTTGGGAGGCTGAGGCAGGAGAATCGCTTGAACCTGGGAGGTGGAGGTTGGGATGAGCTGAGATTGTGCCATTGCACTCTAGCCTGGGCAACAGAGCAAGACTGCCTCAAAAAAAAAGAAAGAAAAAAGAAAGAAAATAGGAAGTTACTAAATGCATGGGTCTATTTCAGGACACTATTCTTTTTAAAAATGAATATCAGTTTTATATATTTATCCTTTAAAAAATTTTTTTTATTTTTATTTTTTGTTATTTTAGAGGCAGAGTCTCACTCTGTTGCCCAGGCTGGAGTGTGGTGGCATGATCATAGCTTACTGTAGTCTTGAACTCCTGGGCTCAAATGATCCACCTGTCTCAGCCTCCTGAGTAGGTGGAACTACAGGTGTGTACACCACCACACTTAGACGATTTCTATTATTATTTTAGGCCGAGACAAGGTCTTCCAACGTTGTCCAGGCTGGCTATATGTGTATTCTTATATATCATTTCAATTAAAATCATTATTACATATTTTGTATATCACGGAGAATCTCTGTTGCATTATTCTCTTTTTCACACTTGTCTTGACTATTTTTGTACATTTTCTACTTCTAATATTAGAATCTGCTTGTCAGTTTTATAGGGGAATCCTGTTTGATTGTAATTGATGCCGAATTTAAACTCTACACTAATTTAGGGGGAAAACTGACATTTATATCGTATTCAATCTTCCATTGAGGAACACAGTATATCTCTTCATGCAATTTTTAATTAAAACACATTCATACACACTACATTTTATAGTCTTCTCCATTTCGGTCCTGCCCATTTTTTGTTGGGTTCCCCCTCCCTGTGCTGTAACAGTGTGATTATCATGAAGGACACTTTTCCTGTCTATGTTATAATTCATCATTGCTCATAGCTAGGAGGGCTTTGTGTAGATAGATCTTGCCACATAGTCGAATTTGTCCTAATTATTCTTATAGTTTGTTAGTTCAATTTTTCTAGACAATGTAAAAAGTGACATTGAAAAAATGACACTGCTTTTTAAGATAAATCTTGTATTCTCTTGTCCGTTTCCTTCCCTGTAGTTCTTAAGTCTACTGGGGTTTTCTCACTCGTTTTGATAATTTATATTTTCCTGTACATTTCTCCATGATGCCTGTGATTTCAAACATTTCCTCGTACATATTGGGCTATGATGACTAATTTCCTTTACCCACTTCATCTTTCCCCTGTCTGTCTTTTCTCTCTTCTCCTGACTGTCTGCCTGGGTTGCACTACCCAGGTTGGAAACGCTCATGCAAAACCCTGAGCCTCGTCTGCTTTCGTCCAAACTCACAGCAACACTCCATTCTGAGGTGAGTTTTTTCCTACTGAATTTCTGTTTTCCCATTTATTTCTATTTCATGACTTTCTACTTTTTTCTCTGTTTGTTGTTGTTGTTTGTTTTTGTTTTTTGAGGCGGGGTCTTGCTCTGTTGCCCAAGCTGGAGTGCAGTGGCACAATCTTGGCTCACTGCAGCTTCCGCTTCCTAGGTTCAAGCCATTCTCCTGCCTCAGCCTCCCAAGTAGCAGGGACTAGAGGTGTGCGCCACCATACCTGGCTACTTTTTGTATTTTAGTAGAGATGGGGCTTCACCATGTTGTCCATTATTGGTCTCAAACTCCTGGGCTCAAGTGACCCACCCACCTTGGCCTCCCACAGGTGAGGGTGGGGGATTCCAGGCGTGAGCCACTCCCAGCCTTGCCTTCTTCTCTATCATTCACTTTATTCAACTTCATTGGGCTTATTTTAATGTTGGTGTTCCTGTTTTTGAACTATGATATAGTTAATTTATTTTTAATCTTCTTTTTCTCTAATAAACGCATTAAGGCTTCCAAATTTTCTCTGGATATTGCTTTGAAACATTTCACAAGTTTAAAAAGTGGAACATTCTGTTCCGTCATCCATTTCTAAGTAGTCACTAATTTCTGTTTGGATTTTATTTATTCATTTATTTTTTGAGATGGAGTCTCTGTCGCCCGGGCTGGAGTGCAGTGGTGCGATCTCGGCTCACTGCAACCTCCACCTCCCTGGTTCAAGTGATTCTCTTACCTCAGTCTCCCAAGTAGCTGGTACTACAGACGCATGCCACCATGCCTGGCTAATTTCTTGTATTTTTAGTAGAGACAGGGTTTCACCATGGTAGCCAGGATGGTCTTGATCCTCTGACCTCAAGTGATCTGCATACCTTAGCCTCCCAAATTGTTGGGATTATAGGCATGAGCCACGGCACCAGGTGTTTTTTTTATTATTTATTTATTTATTTATTTAGACAAGGTCTCTCTGTGTTGCCCAGGCTGGAGTGCAGTGGCCACTGTCACACACATGATCATTGCATACAACTCCTAAAACTCCTGGGCTCAAGCCTGCTGTGTAGCTGGAACTACGGTCATGTACTACCAAGCCTGACTTGTTTTGGTGTTCTTTTAAAAGTTATTTTTTAAATTAACTAATTTTTTTTGAGACAGGGTCTTGCTCTGCCACTCAGGCTGGAGTGCAATGGTACTGGATTACAATTCACGGCAGCTTTGACTTCCCTGGCTCAGGTGATCCTCCTTCCTCAGCCTCCCAAGTAGCTGGGACCACAGGTGCACACCACCACACTCAGCTACTTTTTAAATTATCTGTAGTGACAGGGTCTTTCTATGTTGCCCAGACTGGTCTTGAACTCCTGTGATCTCAAGTGATCCTCCCGCCTTGCCCTCCCAAAGTGCTGGGATTATCGCTGTGAGCCACTGCACCTGGTGATTACTGTAGCTTTGTAGTAAGTTTTGAAATCAAGAATTGTGAGTCCTCCAACTTTGTTCTTTTTTTTTGAAGATTGTTTTAATTATCCTGGGTTCTTTGATTTTCATATGAATTTTCTGAACAGCTTGTCACTTTCTGCAAAGAATTCACCTGGGATTCTGATACAGATTCTGTGAACCCAGAGATCTTTAAGGAGTATTGCCATCTTAACAATAGTAAGTCTCCCAATCCATGAACACGGATGTTTTTCTATTTATTCAAGTATTCTTTAATTTCTTCCAGCTATGTTTATAGTTTTCAGTGTACAAGTTTTGCATTTTTTTTTTTTTTTTGAGGCAGAGTTTTGCTCTTGTTGCCCGGGCTGGAGTGCAATGGCACAATCTCAGCTCACTGCAACCTCTACCTCCCAGGTTCAAGCAATTCTCTTGCCTCAGCCTTCCAAGTAGCATGGTGGTGCATGCCTGTAATCCCAGCCTCCCAAGAGATTACAGGCATGTACCACCATGGTTGGCTAATTTTTTGTGTTTACTAGAGACAAGGTTTCACCATGTTGGTCAGGCTGGCCTCAAACTCCTGACCTCAGGTGATCCACCCACCTTGGCCTCCCAAAGTGCTGGGATTGCAGGCATGAGCCACCATGCCTGGCCCCAAGGCTTGCTTTTCTTTTGTTAAATTTATTCATAAATACTTCTTTTTTTTTTCCTCCCTAGTCCTCCTACCCCCTGCTATCCCTCCCCTGGCCCCTACCCCACCTACCAACAGGCCCTGATGTGTAATGTTCCCCTCCCTGTGTCCATGATAAATATTTCATTCTTTTAATTTTTTTTGAGACAGGGTCACCCAGGTTGGAGTGCAGTTGTGCCAACACGGATCACTGCAGCCTTGACCTCCTGGGCTTAAGTGATACTCCTGCTTCAGCCTCCTGAGAAGCTAATTACTTACATATTTTTTGTAGAGGTGGAGTCCTGCTATAAATTGCCCAGGCTGGCCTCAAACTCCTGGCCTCACGCCATCCTCCTGCCTTGGCCTCCCAAAGTGCTGCGAGTCACAGTGCCTGGTCAATATTTTATTCTTTTTGATGTGTTGTAAACAGAATTTGTTTGGGGTTGAACCGTATCTCCTCAAAATTCATATGTTGAAGTCTTAACTCCTAGTACTTGAAAATGTGATCCTATTTGGAAATAGGGTAACTGCAAATGCAAATAGGTAACTCAGAATGAGGTCACACTGGAGCAGGTAAGCCCTAATCCAATTTAACTGGAGTCCTTATAAAAAGGGAAATTTGGACACAGACACAGGTGCAGGCGCACAGGATGGAGACTGGGGTTTTGCTGCTGCAAGCCAAGGAGCAAAAAAGAGAGAGACCTGGGACCGAGCTTTCCCCCATGGCCCCCTGTGAGGGAACCAACCCCACATCACCTTGATTTTGGACCTCCAGCCTCCAGTGAGACAATACATTGTAAGTTACCTGTAAGCTGCCCAGTTGGTGGCATTTTGTTATGGTGTTCCTCCAAATTAACATTGTTTTCTTAATTTGATTTTGATGTTGTTCATTGCTAGTGTAAATAAGACTGATTTTTTCATATTCACCTTACACCTTACAGCCTTGCTAAACTTGCTATTGGCTCTCTGTGTGTGTGTGTGTGTGTGTGTGTGTATCCTAAGTTCCTTAGGACTTTTTATATTCAAGATTTCGTTATCTGCAAACAGAGAGAGTTTTACCTCTTCCTTTACAATCTAGATGCTGTCAAGATTTGCAATGGAATATGTTCTGGCTTCCAATTCACGCACATCTCTCTGTGGATATTAATTATACTTATTCTAAAGTCTTATTCTGTTTGTCAAGTTAGCTCTGGGTCCCTGAATGTGTTTTCCATGAGATGCGTTGGTTTCTTCTTCTGTGCTGCTTGTCTGCCTTGTGTGTTTAAATCACAGTGACTCACGACGGGGCTCCTCCTCACCCTTCCGTTTCCTGTTTACCAGTGTGACTGTTCTGTTTCTTCTGCCCAAGGCACACGGGGGCAGGGCAAGCCTTGTGGTCAGCTGTGGGCTCACCTGGAGGGGGTTTCTCGAGTGGGGCCGCCCAGCTGCCTGAGGTTGCCTCAGACTCTGCCTGTCCTCTGAAGCCCAGATGCCTACACTTCTGCCCTGTCCTGGAGCAAGTGAAGGAGGAGGACAGGGGTTGACCCCCCAACTCCTGCCCAGGGTCTCAAATCCCTCGGAGCGCAGGCCCCTCTGCTGCTTCCTCCCAGAGCCTGCAGCACAGCCCAGGGTTGTTGCTGTTGCTGTTTGGAGACAGGGTCTCGCTCTGTTACCCAGGCTGAAGTGCAGTGGTGTGAACACAACTCACTACAGCCTCGACTTCCCGAGCTCAAGTGATCCTCCTGCCTCAGCTTCCTAAATAGCTGGGACTATAGACATGCACCACCCCGCCAGGCTACTTTTTTTTGGTAGAGGTGGAGTCTCCCTATGTTGCCCAGGCTGGTTTCAAACCCCTGGGCTCAAGAGATCCTCCCAGCTCAGCCACCCATTTGTGGCAATAAGGGGCTAGAAAACTAACCTCACTGATTTTCCCCTGTCCTCTGTAAAATGGGTTCAGTATTCCTCTCTGAAAGGCCAACATGGAAATGAACACGGGGCACGCTTAGGAGGCGCCTGTGCACTGAGGTGCATTCACGTGTCACAGGGTCTCATCACCTCCCTGTGGGCTGGTTGGCCAGTGCCTGCGTCACAGGCCCATGGGGTCTGTGGAGACTCACAGGAGCAGAGAAAGCCAAAATCATCCCCACTCTGGGGTCCAGAGACTCTAACAAGCTCTGCTGTTTCGCAGGGTGTCCCCATACGCCTGAGTGTGCCCCGTTAGCACTCTGGGTACACATACCAGACACCGACACATGCCCTTGCAGACATGTGCACAGACACGCTTCTTTTGGAGCAGCCCACAGCACCCTGTGGTCCTCGGCAGGGTGGGATTATTCTTCCTCCATATCTGCTTCTGTTTCCTCTTTCCCTGTCCTGGTCCCACTCCCTCTCAAAGAATCCTTTTCTTTCTCTCTCCTGTCTCCTCTCTCCAGCTTGAGCGGGCCTCAGTTAGCACTCTTGGCTTCATCACGCGGTGTCAGCTGTGCTGCGGGCAGAGCTGGGAGGTCGCTTCAGCATCCATGGCCCCTTGGTGTGGTCCCCTTCACTGAGTCAGCCCCAGAGCATGGGGGAGAGGTTCAGCTTCCCCATTGTCCCTAAGGAGGGCTGGCTAGGATGGGGTCACACAAGGCATGAACATTGGGAGCAGTGACCCAGCTTCAGGGATTTCCTTGAGCAAAGTCTCCCTCTGCCCCGGGATGAGGCAGAAGCTTATTCTCCCATCCCTTAGCCCAGGCATGGGTTCAGGGGCCACCCCAGGGCCAGCTGTGGTTCCACTCCTGGGGTCACCATAGGAAAGCCCCCTAGTCCTCTTGGCAGAATGGCTGCGGGCCTAACTGTGACCCACCCAAGCCCAGGCAGAAGGCTGGGCTCTGCCCTGTTCCTGTCATGGGCTGCAGCCAGCCTCCCAACCCCTCGGGCTGTCTCCTTCTCTGTGAAATGACTGCCTGTCTTCCCCAGCGAGGAGGGTGTTCCGGGACCTGAGGGCCATCTTGCCCGGCTAAACTAACGTGAGTCTTCCCTGCATTTCCCATGTCTGTTCCTGCTTTCTCCCTTTATTCATTCATTCATTCATTCACCCCCCTCATTTGTTCAGCAAGTGTGTGCTGAGAGCCTGCCCTGTGCTGCACACTGAATGTGCATGGGATACAGCAGCATGGCCTGACCCGGCCCTGGAAACCATCCTGTGGCTTCTCTAGGGGCCTTTGCTTTAAGCCTCCCCAGCAACCAGGTGTCCACCGGCTGCTTCTGGGAAGCATCAAAAGTGTGGAGAACCCTTCCTGATCAGTTTATGATCCGTTTAGTTGAAAAACAATGCCTTTCACAGCGACACCCATGCAGGAGCTTTTCATCCCAATTAGAAATGAGTGGTTTAATCTATGAGCAGGGGCAGAAGTTGGATTCTGACAAACACGTCAACCTCTGGAAAGAAAATAATGCTCAAGCCTCCCCCTCCATTAGCAGGAGGGCAGTGTGCCCTCTTCCCTCTGTCTTCTTTCTAGAGGAGAAAGGAGAAGGGAAATAGGGTAGATAGGAAGGGCCCCCCGCCCAGATTCTCCTGACCAGTACCAGCTTGGGCCCAGGAGATGAGGGAAGCAGATGGTGGGGTCCATGGGGCCCCGTGTTCCTCTTCAAGGACCCACCATCTGCTGTCTTAAGGAGGCCCAATGTACTCCATAAGAGAGGGACATGGACTGTATCTCCTGAGGAATGCTGTCAGCCTCTGGGGGCTCACCACTCTTAGACCAATATTTTTACCATTCAAAAGCCGGTCTGTGAGGGCTTGTTCTGCTGTGCTAATTAAGAGTATTTTTAGTTTTATGTGTGTGTGTGTGTGTGCTCTGTTGACATTGCCAGGCACTTTCCTGGTGTTCCTTCATCCTTTAACCAAAGAGGTACCCTCAGTTTACTGATGTGGAAACTGCTTCTCAGGCGCACGAGGGACTTGGCCCAGTTCACACAGAAGTGGCAGTGCTGGGACTGAGTTAGCTCACAGCATGCCCATCTCTCTGCCTCTGGTTCACATGCCCCTGGGCCCCCCTCACCTTTTAGTTTGGGATTCCAGCCACATGTGGCCAGGGAGGCCCCCATGCTCAATCTTCACAGCTCCTGGCTGGAGACCTGCTGATGATTCAGTGTTCAAAAAAACCAGGCTGAGTTCCTGGGTCTCCAATATGTAGCCAGGAAGGAGGTCGTGTTTCTCAAGTATGGACCTTGGACAGACACTTTTCAGGGGGACCCTTGCTCAGTACCCTGGACAGAGCTGTGGGAGAGGCATGACTGTCAAGCCCCTCACCGACCAGGTGAGACACTGGAAGCTGGGAGGGGCTGGCCTTGCATGGGTATGTGTGCATTAACATGGGCCTTCCTCCTAAGACTCTCAGCTTCAGGGCACAGGAAACTTGTAGGCCCAGCACTGAGCATGGCCATTTGGGTCTGACCTCCAAATCCAAATGGCCTCTGACTATGATCAGAGGAAAGGAAGGCCCTGGCCTCAGCTGCGGTGTGAACTTTACCCCAGAAGCCTTGGAGCCATGCAGCACAACACAGGGATGTTGGTGGGAGACAAAGCTGGGTTAGAGTCCCAGCTCCACACTCACTGGCTGTCGCTTGGCCTTGGTCTGTTTCCTGCCTGCAAAATGGGAACAACGGTAGCGCCCACCCCACAGGTTGCTGTAAGGATAAGAGAGGATGCAGGGAAAGGATTAGTGGGTGGGGGACAGGAAGTGGTCAGTAGAGGGCAGCTTCTCGAGGGGCAAAGAAGGAACAGTGTCCCACCACTCGATGACACTGGCAATAGAGAGCTTTGCTTTGAATGGAGCTCTGCCCCTGCACAGCCGCTGTGCTGGCACATGTGGCAGGACTGGGGCAGCCTCATCCCAGCGGGGCTTTCTCTCTCTTGCAATGGCCCCTGCTGCTCTCATGATTTCTCCACATAAAGGTGGATGAGTAAATGCATTTCTATTCCACACCAAGGGCCCTTGGAAAGCACAGCACCTCAGGGTCAAGAGTGTGAGCAGGCAAGCCAGGGAGAAAAGGTATGTCCTAGGCCGGGAGGCAGAGCCACAGAGCTGGTCTGTGTTGGTCAGTCAGGGCTTGCCATTCTGGGGAACACATCTCATCTCTCTCTCCAGGGAGGTCATCTTGCCACCCAACCCTCCCTTGGCTTCCACTCACGCCAACCCTTTGTCCTCCTAACCCTTAGGGTGCAGAAGGGGCTCGTCAGCTGCCCTGTGGCATTTGCAGGGCATCTGGACACACCCCTACTCTCAGCCTGATCCTTCCTGTTCTCAAGAAGGAGGTCCTTGGTCCTGGTGTTCGTCATCCAGGAATTCCCCGAAGCACCACCCGCTAGGCGCTGTCCTCGGTGCTGACCAACAACGCACCTTCTTGTGACCGGCGGCCAAGGACCCTCAGGCAGAGTGGGGTTCCAATCTTCCTAGAAAGCTAGATTAGGCTGCAGAGTTGCAGGATCTTGAGCCTTCATGACAGCAGATGTCTGACACCGCCTGGCTGTACTCAGCCTCCGAAGCGGGTGCTGAGAGCCCTCTGTAGACTCGTTTTTTGCAGAGCAGCTGTTGGGGCACACTCCGCACTTCAGAGGCAGAAGCCCTCCGGGGTGGAGGGACATCAGTCTTGTAAGTGTTGCTTTGATGTTTCTCTCTTTCACTTTGCATGTAATGAAAACAACCCCAGTTCTTCTGTGAAATGAGAGAAATTGGACCTCCTTAAGGAGACAAATTGTACCTTACTCTCAGGTACAGAGGGGACAGCAGGATTCCCTGCCACCTCTTGTGACAGGATCCTTCCAGCTCTGCCAGGACTTCCTGGCTCCGGGCTCAGGACTTCCTGACTTAGGGTGATGACTGAAACCCAGGAGCCCCTGCACCCTTCCCACTCTGGAATAGTGCCCCTGGCTCAGTCATGCTTAGATCACGTGTAAAGTCCAACTTGGATATGGACCATGTTCCTAGAATAGATCTTCTCATGCAGCTGCTTGGGTGAAGTGGAAATGGGGGGGCTCTGGAGTCTCATACTCAGCCTCTTCCCACTCTTCATGGGCTCACAGAGCTCACACTGAAAACCTTAACCCTATAAAGAGCCTTGTAAACAGCAGCCTTTGAATAGGTCCTCGTGGGGTGAACTGAAAAGTGTAGCCTGGGGGCATTTTTGAAGATCCCACCTTCCTCTACCTTCCAGCTCCTCCTGACTCCATTAATTTGACAGAAGTACACTCTACACAATAGTTTCAGGTACAAGCCATTAGCCCAGATGAGACAAATTATATGTCTCATCAGTTCAGAAAACTTGTCCATAATCACATTCTAGAGGCAAGAAGAACATTTTGCTTTTGCACTTGATGCAAGAGACTTTCAGATAAAATGGCTACATTTGCATGCAACTCTAAATTCTTTCCAAATTTCCGTTGAAATGGCCAAGAACAGAACACAGAAATAGGAAAAGCATGCATCGATGCCAGAAATTGGAGAGGTGTGACATTGACAAATCAGAAACTTGGATATTCGAGATATTCTTCCAGAAAAGGATGGGACAGCACCAAATAGAAAGAAATCCTGACGCAACCACTGGCAGAGCCCCATGACCATCCCTTATTGCGGAGATCCAAGAACTAGAGGCAAGACAGCTGGGGCATCTCTGGATTCTACCCTCCCTCTGAGAAGGGACTGAAGCCTTGGGTCACTGCAAAGGTGCATAAGGTAGCACTTGATTTGTGTCCAGTAAGAAGAATGACTGCACTAAGCAAAGAACAGGGACACTGCCCCAGCTATGGCTGCCACAACAAATATGACTAAGAGCAGTGGCTCTGATCAGGGCCAGAAATTTCTAGGTTTTCATCTAACTCTCGACAACTGAGTGACTGAAGTTTCTTGATGATGTCTGAACCTCAATTTCATCATCAGTTTCATTCATATATATATATATATATATATAATTTTAAATTTTTAAATTTTTTCTTTTGAGATGGAGTCTTGCTCTGTCACCTAGGCTGGAGTGCAGTGGTGCAATCTCAGCTCACTGCAACCTCTGCCTGCTGGGTTTAAGCGATTCTCCTGCCTCAGCCTCTTGAGTAGCTGGAATTACAGGTGCCTGCTACCATGCCTGCCTTGTATTTTAAGTAGAGACAGGGTTTCACCATGTTGGCCAGGCTGGTCTTGAACTCCTGACCTCAAGTAATTCACCTGCCTCAGCCTTCCAAAGTGCTAGGATTACAAGCATGAGCCACCATGCCCAATCATCAGTTTCATTAACAAATGAGGGGTATCTTAGAATCCACTTCATAGAGTTGTGATAATTAAATAAAGTAATTCATGTTACAGACTCAGCACAGGGTGGTTATTTGGTAAACTATTTGTTCCCAAATATAGCAGTCATTTCCAATGTTGAGTAAGCAGGATGATCGATTTGTATCAATTTATTTAAAATAGAGAAAAATTCGGCTTTATTAATAACTAATTTGCAGACTGACTCTGGCACCTGCCTTGATCCAATGTCAGGTGGACTCTGGTTTTGACTGGTAAAGGTGACCCACTGGGTCAGAGCAGGAGACCCCACTGCAGAGAGAGGGCAGTGGTCCCCCATGTTTCTTCCTTTCAGAATTTTGCACTTATTATAGTTTCCATGAACCCAGCTAAGAGTATGTATAGATGATATTTTCTTAAATAGTTGAATTTTTTTTTGTAATGTCTTTGTCTAATTTTGGTATTAGGGTAACTCTGGCCTCATAGAATTAGCTAGGAAATGTTCTTTCTGCTTCTCTCTTCTGAAAGAGATTATGTAATTTTTTGCTTAAATGTTTGGTAGAATTCACCAGGAAACCCGTCTAAACCTGGTACTTTCTGATTTGGAAGGTCATTGATTATAGATTCAATTTCTATAGTAAATATAGGCCTATTCAGATTGTTTATTTCTCCTTGTGTGAGTTTTGGTAGATTGCATCTTTCAAGAAATTGGTTCATTTTATCTAGGTTATCAAATTTGCAGGTATAGAGTTGTTATTTATTATCCTTGTAACGTCCATTGGATATGCAGTGAGGTCCCCTCTTTCATTTTCGACTATTAGTAATTCTTGTCGTCTCTCTCTCTTTTTTTAAGTTAGTCTGGCTAGAGGCTTATTGATGTTATCGATCTTTTCAAATAAACAGCTTTTGGTTTTGTTAATTTTCTCCATTGATTTCCTATTTTCAATTTCATTGATTTCTGCTCTAACTTTTATTAGTTCTTTCCTTCCATTTACTTTGGATTTAATTTGTTCTTCTTTTTCTAGTTTCCCAAAGTGAAAGCTTAGGAAACTAGAAATGACTGATTTTAGGTCACTCTTATTTTCTAATATATGAACTCAATGCTACAAATGTCCTTCTAAGCACTGCTCTCACTGTATCTCACAAGTTTTGATGTTACATTTAATTTTCATTTTGTTAGATATGTTTTTAAATTTCCCTTGAGGCCAGGTGTGGTGGCTTACACCTGTAATCCCAGCACTTTGGGAGGTCAAGGCAGGCAGATCACTTGAGGCCAGCAGTTCAAGACCAGCCTGGCTCACATGGCAAACCACCATCCCTACTAAAAATATTAATTAAAAAGATTAGCCTGGCATGGTGGTACACTCCTGTAATCCCAGCTACTCAGGTGGCTGAGGCACAAGAATTGCTTGAACCCAGGAGGTGGAGGTTGCGGTGAGCTGAGATTGCGCCACTGCACTCTAGCCTGGGTGACAAAGCAGGACTCTGTCTCAAAACAAACAAACAAACAAACAAACATCTCTTGAAGTTTCTTCTTCAACCCATGTGTCATTTAGAAGTGTGTTGTTTAATCACCAAGTGTTTTGGGATTTTTCCAGCTATCTTTCTGCTATTGATTTTTCATTTAATTTCACTGTGGTCTGAGAGCAGATATTGCATATTTTCTATTCTTTTACATTTGTTGAATGTGGCCTTCCTTGGGGAATGTTCCATGTGAGCTTGAGAAGAATGAATAATCTGCTGGTTAGCTGAAGGAGTCTATAGATATCCACTATATCCAGTTCATTGATGATGCTGTTGAGTTCCACTGTGTCCTTACTAATTTTCTGTCTCCTGGATCTGTCCATTTTTGACAGAGAAGTTAAAGTCTTCAACTGTGGTAGTGGACTTACTTCTTTCTCTTTGTAGTTCTCTTAGTTTCTGTCTCACGTATTTTGAAGCTCTGCTGTTAGATACATACATATTAAGCCTTGTTATGCCTTCTCGGAGTATTGGCCCCTTTATCATTTCATAATGCCCCTTTTCATCCCTGATAACTTTTCTTGCTCTGAAGTCAGCTCTGTTTGAAATTAATACAGTGGCTGGGCGCAGTGGCTCACGTCTATAATCCCAGCACTTTGGGAGGCCAAGGCAGGTGGATCACTTGAGGTTAGAAGTTCAAGACCAGCCTTGCCAACATGGTGAAACCTCATTTCTACTAACAATACAATTAGCCGAGTGTGGTGGCAGGCACCTGTAATCCCAGCTACTTAGAAGGCTGAGGCAGGAGAATTGCTTGAACCTGGGAGGTGGAGGTTCCAGCCCTGGGTGACAGAGCGAGACTTTGTCTCAAAAAAAAAAAAAAAAAAAAAAAGAAAAGAAAGAAATTAATATAGTGACTCGTGACTCCTTTTTTTTTTCAATGAGTGCCAGCATGGTATATCTTTCTCCATCTCTTTTAATCTATTTGTGTTTTTATTTTTGAAGGGAATTTCTTATAGACAACATATAGTTGGGTATTGTTTTTTGATTTACTCTGACAATCTGCCTTTTAGTTCGTATTTAGAGCATTGACATTTCAAGTAATTATTGATATAGTTGGATTAATATCTACCATAATTGCTACTGTTTTCTATATGCTGTCCTTGTCCTTTTTTTCTACTTTTGCCTTCTACACTTTTTCTGCCTTTTGTGGTTTTAATTGAGCAATTTCTTAATTGCATTTTCTCTCTTTTCTTAGTATATCAGCTATACTGATAAGTATACTTAGTATATCGATTATACTTCTTTTTTTAAACACTTTTTTTAGTGGTTGCCCTAGAGTGTGCACTATAGATTTACAGCGAATCCAAGACCACTTTCAAATAATACTGTATTAGCCAGGTGCAGTGGCTCACACCTGTAATCCCAGCACTTTGGGAGGCCAAGGCAGGAAGGGATTTTTCAGCCCAGAAGTTTGAGACTGCTCTGGGCAACATAGTGAGATCCCGTCCCTACAAAAAATAAAAAATTAGCCAGCTGGGCATGGTGACTGAAGTGAGCCAGGATTGTGCCACTGCCCTCCAGCCTGAGCAGCAGAGTGAGATCCTATCTCAAACAAAACAAAACAAAACAAAACAAAACAACACTACATCATTTCATGGGGAGTTCAAGTACCTTATAATAATGAAATAGTTCTAATTCTTGCCCCCATCCCTTGTATTACTGCTGTCATTCATTTCACTTTTACATAAGCCCAGGCTGGAGTGCAGTGGCATGATCACCACACACATGCACACACATGTGCAAGAACATGTGCTCTAATAGACTCTATTATTATTTTGAAGAAACTTTTATCTGTTAGAGCAATTAAAGACACTAAAAGTTTTTATTTTACCTTCATTTATTCATTCTCTGATGTTCTTCTTTTCTTTCTTTCTTTCTCTTTTTTTTTTGAGACAGGGTCTTGCTCTGTCATCCAAGCTGGAGTGCAGTGGTATGGTCTCAGCTCACTGCAGCCTCTGCCTCCTGGGTTCAAGTGATTCTTGTGCTTCAGTCTCCCAAGTAGCTGAGATTATAGGTGCCTGTCATGAGAGCCGGGTAATTTTTGTATTTTTAGTAGAGACCAGGTCTCACCATGTTGGCCAGGCTAGTCTCAAACTCCTGACCTCATGTGATCTATCTGCCTCGGCCTCCCAAAATGCTGGGATTACAGGCATGACCCACCATGTCTGGCCTTAAAAGGGTAATTTATATTCTGCTTTTAGAGCTTCTCTTGAGCTTGCTGTTTCTCAAGGTAATCGGCTCAAACAAATCCTCATGCCAAAGAAGCATAGTTTGGGATGTGTGAAATAGAATAATTCCAACTTAAAGCTGTTGGAACTTTAAATTATTTTGGGCCTTGAGGAATGTGGCTACACGGCCTGAGTCGCATAGTCTGCAGTTGCAACTTCTGCTTCTTCTTGTAAGTGATTAGGAAATCACTTTGCTGTGCCAGAGATGAGACCCCCACAGATCATCACCCCTCCTCACAGAACATTCAAGCAATCTTCCTTGGCATGCAGCAAGCTGTAACCATCAAATCGCTGTATGCATGTATTGGCCTTTATGGAAAACATCACAATCCTGGCCAGGTACAGTGGATGACTCCTGTAATCCCAGCTACTTGAGAGGCTGAGATGGGAGAATCGCTTGCACTGGGGAGGCAGAGGTGGCAGTGAGCTGAGATCATGCTACTGAACTCCAGCCTAGGCAACAGAGCAAGACCATGTCTCAAAAAATAAAATAAAGTAAAATAAATTTAAAATAAATAAATAAATAATTATCCCTTTGTAAGGGAAATTTATTTTTAAAATGTCTCCATTTGTAAAGGTATCTCTCTCTATACCAGGAAGAAAAGGATGACTCTAAATCATAAGAGACTCTTATCAATGGAGGAGGCACTGAATTAAATCTGCATACCAAACCTTACGCTTGTTACTGTGCTTTTCCTTGTCACATCCCTACAACTGGCCTCCTGGACACCCTTCTTCCTTTGTTTTAGCCGAAGATGATATTTAAGCCCAAGTTCTTTAAATGAAAGTTGTCAAGGGAAAAAAAAAGTCCAAGTTCTAGCCAACTTTGTGAGTTTACTCATCCCTGAGTTTCTCCAATTTATATGAGTTTACATATATATGTATATATACACACACACACACACGCAATATGTGTATGTATCTATACAATGCATAAATGTGTGTGTGTGTATATATATCTACAATGTATATGTGAGATGTACATGTTAATAAGCCTCTGTTTGTTTTTCCCTTGTCAATCTGTCTTTTGTAACAGGGGCCCCAGCTGAGAACCTAAAAGGGTAGAGGGGTTGGCAAGGATTATGTATTTGTACTGCTGTAACAAATTACCACGATCTTGTGGCTTAAACAAGAAAAATCCACAATCTTGTGGTTCTGGAGGTCAGAAGTCCAAAATCAGTTTCACTGGGACAAACCCGAGATGTCAGCAGAGCTGGTTACTTCTGGAGGCTGGAGGGGGAAGCTATCTCTGTGCTTCTTCCACCTTCCACAGGCTGCAGGCCTTCCTTACTGTATGTAAACTGAAACATAATTTTTTAAATACGGAGTCTAACTCTCTTGCCCAGGCTGGAGTGCAGTGGCACGATCTCGGCTCACTGCAACCTCTGCCTCCTGGGTTCAAGAGATTCTCATTCCTCAGCCTCCCTAGTAGCTGAGACTATAGGCTTGAGCCACCATACCCAGCAAATTTTTTGTACTTTTAGTAAA